>VNJW01001783.1:0-56655 GCA_008042615.1 Drosophila auraria | reverse complement strand
AAAAACGACTATATCTCGAAATTTATAGAAATTCGTTGAAAAACAGAGAAATTAAAAATTTTTGTACATTAATTTCGCCATCATTCCTATGGCAGCTATAGGATATAGTGGTCCGATTTCGGCCGTTCCGACATATATACTGCGTGCTAAAGATATAAGACTATGCTGAAAATTTCAGCCCGATAGCTCAAAAACTGAGAGACTAGTTCGCGTAGAAACCGACAGACAGACAGACAGACGGACAGACAGACGGACAGACAGACGGACAGACAGACGGACAGACAGACAGACGGACATGGCTAGATCGACTCGGCTGGTGATGCTGATCAAGAATATATATACTTTATGGGGTCTGAGATGCCTCCTTCACTGCGTTGCAAATATCATGGCAAAATTATAATACCCTCTGCAAGGGTATAAAAAAGTTTGTTGCCTAAGTCTTTTGATTTTTTTTGGCTATTTAAATGCATTTTTTGGGCAAATATTTAAAAAAAATTAAAAATAATGAAGTGATCTCTAAGGAATTTTAAAAATAGAGCTTAAGGATGACAATTTCTCAACCATTCTTATAAATGCTAATCATAATTAGTTGTATTCTTCTAGTGTAAAGCGGTCCCAAAATATAAGACATTTACATGTGAGTTTTTATAAGAAACTGATTTTATTTAAAACGATCTCCGCTTTATATAGGAGATTTGGGTTCTAATTTTACTCTATGACCTACGCAGACCGCACATCTGCTCGTCTAACCTTCTGCGGTCTCACGCAGGAGTATCAGATAACATATACAATATTTGTCAAGTGCCCAAGTGGCCGCTATATTTAGAGATAGGCGCGCCTGCGCCTGCAGAGCGCATCTGCATTGATTTGTATATATATATATATATACATATATATATACGTGTTCACGCGTGAACATCTAGCAATTACTTTATTTGAACTCAAATAACACTACATATTACCCCCGTAATGTTTATGAACTCTAAAAACTTTAAAACCAAAAACAAGTAAAGTTAAAAGTTAATAATTCTTTGTTTAAATTGGATCTCCGCCAGCGGCAATTGCCCGGCGATTCCCGTGGCACAATCAACGCGTTTCCATACGTCAAATTGAATTCTCCTGTCATAAGCCCGATCAGATGGCTGCCTCCGTGCTCAGATGAGCCCACTCAAGTGATCCTCAGGCATTCGGCCAGTCTTTCTCTCTGCTCCGGTCAAGCACTCGCGGCTTCTGTCACTTCGTGATGATGATGATTTCATTTTAATAACACCACTGGAGGGAGGCAAGACCAGTGCTGCGCGGATCGTTTAATACCCTGCATTCGCCGCGGCCGTGTCAACACCACTTGACGGAGTAACAAGGAAGCGCAACACTCCAAAATGACGTGTAATTTATCACAGCACGAGCAGCATTTAGCCATGAACTGGAACGGCGTCGCAGACTCCAGACTACCGACTCTGACTATGAGCCCATTTGGATCTGCTCAGTTGCTTCCTCTGGCTCCGTCTGTCAGCATCGTTGTCGTCATAATCTGCCAACTAAAGTTGCTGCTGCGTTTTTGCAATCTTTTTTTTGTTGTCGTCATATTAACATTTCTTTTGCCGGTAGGCAAATCTCCCATCTTCCCTCGGGCAGCCTCGAAAATTTTTAATTAAGTTTAGGCCTTGGCATCGGGCGCGTATCTGGCCAGCTCGCGTGCTCATCTCATCCCGGTGATGAGTTGAGGCATTAGCTTTGATGTCTGCTCATATTTATTAGAGCGCAATCTAGCTCAAATTGCAGCTACTACAAGTTTTATAGAAAGCTAAGAATTTTAATCGCCAGAGATAGTAAAATGTTAGATTATATTATAAGTGTGTGTCGTTTAATTAAAAACAAAACTGGAATATTTATAGAAATTAAGGCATTTGAGAAGAGATTTTTATAAGGTAATAATTATTATAGTACAATCATTTTAAATATGTAGAAAATAATAAATAGTATGTGCAATCCTAAGCCATAATATTTTACAATGTAAAAAAAAAAGTATATCAACGCGTAACCGAATTAACTGCCTAAATGGATCAATAATGCAATGGGTAAATAAATTCGCACAGCCTTACCTCCTCTCTGTCCATGGCACATTTAAACTATTCAGAGAAAATGTTCGAGCGAGCCAAAATAAGATGGCCAAACACTTGAACAGGTCCGATCTGTGCACTAACATGGCCAAATACAAATTGTCTACGGCCAAAAAACACAAGAAACCGAAGGAAATCAAAGCGAGACACAAACAAAATAGGCGACAAATCTCCCCGAAGTTGACTAGCAGCCTGAAATGCCGCAGAATTGGAGACATTTGGCGACATTCGATCGATGCCAAATCGATCCAGATACAGATACTTTAAATCACAATTTCAATTGAACGAACGCAAGCCAAATGGAGCCAAAAAAAAAAACGTAGAGAAAAAAATGTGAAAAATCGCTCTGCGCACATGTCAAAGGCGGTAGCGAAATCTACAACGCAACAGCAGCCACTGGCAGCCAGCATTTTATTTCAATTTCAATTGATTGTCGTACAATCGCCATGAATAATTCAGTTTTTAGAATTGCCTTGCATGAAGTCGGATAGAGATAGCTGCCGGACGGGCGAGTAGCGAGAGCAAACGGGACGGAGCGAGGAATACGGAACATGGACATATTTTCGCCACTGCCTGTGGTTGTTGCTGTTGTTTCTGCAACATGTAGTCATTCCTGGGTCTTCTTCCTCCAGCTACCCCTTCCTCAGTGCTCTAGGCCCCCAACCCCCATGTCGCTGTCAATGTTATTGGCGACGATCTAAGCGATAACAGAGATGGAAGGTTACTAATATTATATATAAATATTTTATTGAATTCTTAGGAATTAAATTACTTAATTTGATATATTTTTAACAATATTTTATATATAAATTTGCTATTAATATATGTATTTTTTATTTTATAAAATATATTTTCAAGTATATTTCATTTTGTCTACATTATATCTTGGAGATTTTATTTCCCTAAATTGTTGAAGATCCTTTCTGGCACTTAAACCCTTTCAAAAGTCCCGAACAAATGTTTTTAAATGCAGGCAGATGCTTTAATTTTTTGCCATTATTATTTTTTTATGTACATAGATAAGGGGTACGTAAAGCGAAATGCATCAAAACATCATCTTGAACCATTAGCAATGTCGGACACATTAGGCATCCCCTGCAGGAGACAGGACTCTTTCAACTGCCACAGTGTGTTGCCAGTCAGTCAAGCAGCATTGATTAATGAGTTTATTATGCAACAATTATGTGTATAAACAGTGAGCATTGAATGCGAATACGAAGCGGAGTGTCGGAGTGAGTGTGTCCCGAAATGAATTTGGCTTTTGAACGTTTCAAGATCACGGATCATGTCAAATTAATGAACTCGCTCCCGGGCCCTTGACTTTGACACTTCATAAAGGTGTCGTCGACACCAGCGCGGGAAGAAGGATTCGGCATCCTGTCAAGGATAATAACCGGACTGCTAATTTCATTTGCCTCAGTTTTTATGCAAGGACATGTCTCGCCGCGGAAAACGTTCTCGGATCGCATAAGTCACACGGCGATGAATTTGCATAAGTCCCGGCGAGGATGTCTCAAGTAATTTGTTCTGCTTAAGAGGAAACTAGTTTGCATCCTGTCATGGGATACCCCAGGGATGGCATAAGATAATGCTGTCGATTCGAAATTTAGAAAACATAGTAGTTTTCTGATATCATGAAAAGTTAGGACTTATAATGCAAATAATAATAGAAACTTTCTGTAAGAATAAGAAGTTGATGGATCAGTAATCCGTGGTCAAGTTGTTTCTGGTGAACGCTAATGATACATACGCCCATATGGCCAGATTTTTTCCGGATATATCTCAAAAAATAATAAAAAACTTTTTTTAATTTGAGAATTTTTGTCTTATTTTTAGGGCTATTATTTTTTAGGGCGACTTTTCTTAAGTATAGAAAAATATTTTTATGAGTGCGGAACCTGTTACTGGCCACCTTCGCCGACGATACAGTGGCCTCTACAGATCCACTTGCATTTACAAAGCCACTGACAAACTCCACCTACCTGAATAAGTTTGTAATCTGGGCCTATGGTGACTCACAGCCTCAGAAAGGACACCTGCCCAGGACTGTTTTTGCAAAGTGAGCTCCTTGAGCAGAGAAAAGAGCATAAATAACTGGGAATGACCTTGGACTCACGACTGACCTTCGCAAAGCACACCAGAATCACGTAAAACACGTTAGAAGGCAAGGTAAGAAAATTAGCCTGGCTAGTCAAGATCAACAATCGCCTCAGCCTGGCTAGCAAGGTACAAATTTTCAGGGCTATCCTTGCCCCCACTTGGAGGTACGGCATTCAGGTCTATGGAATTGCAGCTAAAACCAACCTCTTCCGAATCCGTCTGTGCTATACCAAATACTTTGCTAAATCACAGGTGCAGAATGGTTTATAACATTGACATTGCCAGGGACCTCAGAGTCCCCAATATCGGGGACGTCATCAACAGACAAGCCTCAACAACACCTAAACCTGATAAGTATACTCTACTAATTTGTAACCCATAACTCTTTCTTACACCGCAATTTTATTAAACCATAAAACAAAAAGTTACTACAAGACAGTAACAGAAAACAATAAAACACTGTAACTCAAACACAGTAATACGTGTAAACAAAAAAGAAAAAAAATGAGTTGATTTTCAATGATCCAATTGCAGACTGCAAGGGTATACAAAATTCGGCTTACCGAAGTCAGCTTTTTTCTTGTTTATATGAAATCCTTGATTTTCTCTCTTCACTGAAAAAAGCCCCTTAAAGCGTAAAACCCCCTTGAGAGTATCTCTCAGATGCGCATTGTGCTCTACATTTGCCTTTTGTCTGCCGGCTTGCATTCCATCGCTCATCTGCTCTGCCCTCCAGTTGGAGCCGCGCCTTTTTTGGGGCACATATTTCGCCTGTGATGTCATCTCTTCTCTGCAGCGACTCGCATAAATCCGTAGTCCAATTTGTTAAGAGCGCGTGCTTCAGCTTCCGTCCGTCGGCCCGAATCTTCCGTCCGTGGCGGCGGCTTTTGCTCAAAAAGATACTAATAACAATTGTGCGATCCCACTGGCCTCTCTTTCACTCTTCTTTGGGGTTAACAAGGCGATTTTTGTGGTCTAAACGAAGAGGAGATGCTCTAGAAAAATTTAAATAATTCCTAAAACATTTTTGAATTTTAAGAAAATATTTAAAATTAACAATAAGCGAGCACCTTTAAAGTTGGAATAGAAATTAGGCATTAAGGATAACATGAGACAAAGAATAAGTTTTCTTGGGAAGAAAATGCACTTGAAACTTAGCCTAAATGGTAATATTTTAAATACCCAATTCTCTTAAAATTTAATAAAAAATTGTAGGACTTACGCAAAGGCTTATTAAAGAGTTTATTGGACAAAAAAGATGAACTCTCAGTAAGAGTATCTCTTAAGTTTTTGCATCTCGCCCGCCTGGGCCTAAGCAAAAGTGACAAATTGGAGCGTTTTTTTCGGGGCTTTGCAGCTTCGGTGCTTTTGGTGCTTCAGTTAAAGTTAAAGCCTGGATCTGGGTGCAGGGGTGAGTAACTGGGGAACAGAGAGACACCTCTCCACACATGTGGAACGACGAGTTTCGGGGCTTGGCCGCAGCGAACCACATTTAAGTGGATTGCAGAGCATTTTGCGAGAGGCGAGACAAAAAACCAAAAAAAAAAATCGGTTTACCCTATAAATCTTTTGGGTGTTGACTTGGTTTTCTTTTCTGGCTGGCCTGCCTTTGAATCTTGGCTTGGCTTTATTTTGTTTTCTGCACGTTTTACGACTGACATTAATTGAATGCGTCTCGAAATTGGGGGAACTTTCCTCTGGGCATAAGGCGCACGCTTCATTTGATTTATTCGCAATGAGTAATCTCCCCGGCCATCCGAAATATTCGGTGAACTTGGCATCGCGTCTCGAGATTCGCGGTGGGAATTAGAGGCTGAGGACGCGGCCTCGCCCCTTTTCGGTGTCGGCTGGAGAACAAAGTGCAGCCGAAATGCCAGAAACAATTGCTTCACATTTTCCAACTTTCTTTCGGTATGCTTAATAGTCCAGAGGAACTAGAGAGCCCGAGACCAGGGCCCACGGATCGCTCCTAGAACCAGTCGCAAGATCAAAGCTCGGCGATATAATTGGTCGCCGCCGCTCGTTGACCGCAGAGATCCACATCCCCATCCCCATCCACATCCCAATCCCAATCCCAGTCCTCCGGCCTGCGCATGCTTAATAATAATTTGTTTTGGCAAACAATGTAAATTCTTCATTAGCTTCCTAATTTGCTTGGGATTCGCCGCTGAGGCTCCACTCGATCCTTTGGCAATTGTTTGCTGCTCCGCGATCTGGATAAAATGGTATTTTATGAGGAGTCTAGCGAAATTTGTTACATTTTCTTCGGCTATCTTGGGTAGGGAGGGTAGCTTTGTCATTTCCATTGGGACATAAATGTTTCTATTTGTGGGCGGTAAACTAGGGAAGACTGAACTCTATTTATGGCTTACTTTGTTTATGATTTTGTTCGTTATTGTGGGAGCGCTATTTATGGATCCATTAAAGGAAAGGGGATTTTGTTAAGGGTTCGCGGAGAGTTGGGCTAATTAAATGGTTAGAAGACATTTATTTGGTTTATTAAATATATGTTTAAATATATATTCTAAACTTAGTTATTTAATTAATTAGTTTTCTTCTAAAGGATATTATGTTTTATGACTTTTTAAATATAAGACATTTTCCAAAGTATAATCATGAGCAATCCTTTTTCATTAAAATTTAATACCAATTATTGCTTCTACTTCTTTTATATTTTTTATAAAATTAACTTTAATTCTTAAAATATCGAAGAGAAAGTATTTTTGAAAATTAAAAGGGAAAATAAATAAAATAAATAGAGAGACATTTTTTCAGTACTAACATCAAACCTAATTTGGGTCTTATTTTATTTAACAAATTGATGGCAATCAACCCTACTTTTTTCCAAAATCTTTAAAACTTTTTTAATTTACTTTTTATATTTTTTATATTCCTAATTATTATTTTAATGAATTGCAATCGCCAATCGACTACATCCTGATAGTTTCTCAATTTCCAATCGGAAAACCAAGACCGCATTAAACGGTCATTAGACATTCTATCCTGCATATTCGGAACGCTTTTCTCCTCTTTCTGTTTTTCCATCTCGGAGTAATTTTTCACTCCACATGCTGCTACAAAAGCGAGTCGCAGGAATGCCGCTGATCTGCGCTGATTGATCGATTGATTGAGTGATTGACAACGGCGCCAATGAGCGGCCGATCATTTGCTAACTTGGGCAGTTCACGTTCGCTAATTAATTAAATGCCAAAATGCCAAAGATGTCATAGCCAGATCGAAGGTGTCCTGTCCTCCAGTTATGGCTTAAAGTCCGAAGGTGGGTTGATGGCTTAAAAGTTGGTCAGAGGGCTCAAGCCAAAGCTTTCCATTTAATTGGTAAAAAGTAAGTGTTTAGTTGGGTTTTCCTTGCAGCCCCAGTAACTCTTCAGTTGAGTGCATTACACCAGGAATTTTTGTTGTTTCTGCTCTGCTTCGACGACTGTTACTGCGACCATTCTTTACGAGCGGCAATAAATTTAACAATTTGTTTAGTGCAGACACACACAGTCATGTGGCTCACACGGACACGCAAAGTGTCTACGGCTTCTGGCCATATATGGCGAATCCTGGGGCCTCTTTGCAGATGCCAAAAGCAAAGCAATTTGTCGTGCGGTAAACAAAAAGCCAACATAAAACAGCAACAACACCAACATTCGGGCAGCTGCTTGTCGCCAACTGAATGGGTTAAACCTCCACGGGACTTCCACGGGGGTTAAGGGGCCCAAAGGGGTCCGGGTTGGTCCCTGGTAGAAAGCAAGAGTTAAACAGTTTCTCGAACCATTTCGCAATATCGTATTCCCGTCACGCAAACATCTATCGCCTTAGGATTTTGTTGGCCAAAACACACCATATATGGCGCGACGATAATCGCAGCTGATCGATAGAATTAGTGACTTTCTTTGGATAAACCATCACTTTTCCGCCCGAACAACTTTCAACCAGATTGATCTATTGATCTGCAAAGGTGAAAGAAAAGAAAATCAGGTAGCGAGGATTACAGTGAAGCATGTTTTCTAAAAGGAATTATGTTCTTTCTCAAAAAAGCAATTTGAGGCCTTGATTATAAATATATTTATAAGATTAAAAGAATGAAGAAAAGATAATAAGAACTTTCTGAGAAAGCAATAAAATAATTAGGAGGTATTCCAAAGAAAATTTAAATTTAAGTTATCTTTTTAATGATACATTGTTGACCTAATTTATTATACCATTGGCACCCTTTTTTATCTATTTAAGTTGTTGAAAATTTAAGTTAAATTGATTACATTTTTATAGTTCATTGTTGTTGTACTTCATGTGCCATTTGGGTATTGATTAATTGATTTCTTTTAAGACTTCCTGATTCCCAGCCATTTTTCTTAAGAAGTTCACTTTTTAATAGATTTTTAATTTGGATAATATAATAAGTGGCTTAAAAATTACTCTACTCTTAAATTATGATATTTAATCCCCAACTTTTCAGCGTTCCCACCTGATTTTCCACGGGAAAAGCCCACCAAAAGCTAAGGGCGTTCACATGCAAAATAGAATTTGGTGTCAATGCACAAAGACACAGCAGCGGGCCTCAGAAGACACAGATATGAGAAGAAGCGCTTGCGGAAGAACCGCTAAAGTGAAAACCCGACGAGACAAAAGACAACAAGCAGAACCAAAAGGTAAATAGCGGCGACCAGGCAACAAGTGGATGCCCCATGTCCGATGTCCGATGCCCGATGCCCCCATGCGCTGCCCATTTGGCCCCGGTTCGGGCCGCTTTTGGCTTCAATCGGCCTTTACACTTGACAAAATTAATAAGTCGGGAAAATTATAAGCCACAAAACACGAAAATCCTAGCAGGACATTTTAAAGAAGCGATTAAAGGTAAAACTATCACCAAATTATTTTTATTTTATAGATATATTATATTCTTTGAAAGTAATATGTATCAAATTTATGTAAATTTTATGAATATTACAATATTATTTTATGAATGATTTACAAATGTAACTTGGTATTTAAAGCATATATTTATTTTTTATTTTCTATAAAAGACAATTTTTTAGAATAAGCAGGAAATATCCTAGCATTTTCAGCTCTCTCAATAATATTTGTGGCACCTATTTTCAATTATTTTATGCATATTTTCATGAATAGTTTAAAATTACTTCAAGTTTATGAAACACTTTAAGATAGCTAAAATTTTCTCCAAGTATCCGCGGCCTCGCTGTCTAAGCCAGTGTCTATGTCTGTGCCTACGTCTCTGGGCTTGTCCATGTCGATGGCAACGTCGTCATCTCCGCTGTGTGTCGGTGCTCCTCCTGCTGCCTGCTCCTCCTCCTGCACCGTCACTCGGATCATTCTCCATTCCAGTTGCCGGCTCGGCTCGTATGCATGCCAGCCATATAATGCAGCTCATCAACAACAAAACGGCGGCGGAGGCAAATGCAACATGTGCTCCGAGCTCCTCCGTGCTCCGAGTGCCCTGCTTCCTCTTGGGGAAGGCTTCTTCTACAGCCATAAACAAATATGAGTGGCTGCCTGGGAGTGTGTGTGTGCGAGCTTCTCTCTCTTTGAGCTTGTGTGTGTGCGTGCGCCTCCTTCAAGAAGTGTGGGAAAATTTTCGGAATTTCTTTTGCTCGTTTTGGCTCTTTTTCTCAACAAGTCCCCCTTTTTCTCCACTTGTTGTACCCTCTATAGGTGGAGAAAAATGGGTATGATGTATTTTAGTTGTAGAAGTAATATTTACTAATTATCGAATTTATTGAATTAAGTCGATTTAAATACAGTTGAAGCTGATAAAAAGTGGCTTTAAAGTTATTTGTTATTAAAGATCATTAAAAAATTACTTCAAAATGGCAAAGAAAAAGCTTGAGCTTGAAAACCAAGTGCTTAAAGTATCCTCCTCGTCTTTTAAAAATGCTTAGAGTAGTAATGGGTATTGCACAGCCGAGGCCATGTTGCCACAGGCTTTCTTTTTCTTGTTCTCTCATCCTAGAGCAGGTTGCCTGGGCTCGGCATGCCAACTAGTGAAATTCTTTTTGATAATTTAATTTAAGAAATATTGTATATAGACGCCAACGACCCCGACCCCTTGACCAGACGGCAAGCGGAGGAGTTGGTCGGGGTCGGGGCCGTCCGGGGTGTGTGTAACCAGAATTAGGCTTAGCGAATCTTTAACTCTTTTGGCATTTCTTCTGCTATTTTTTGTGTGTGCCGAATTCTCAGCCTGGCAACAGCAGAGAAAGTTTTTTGTCGCCGCTGAAAAGAAGCTTAATTACTCGCCAACAAGATTGATGGAAGCTGGCAACAGAAATTTGAATGGTTCCCTGGTTAACTTTCAGAGCAATCAAAAACCGTTTGTCTAAGCCCTGCTGAATATTTTCAATTAGGGATCTTAACATAAAATCCATCCTACGCTTTATTAGTCAACCAACCAATTAAGAAACCAGACTTGTAATTGAACTCGTATTGGAGGCAGGCATTCATCCGCTCCAATACACTCCACTCCATTCCTTTCCACATTGTCATCATCATTTGGCGGACACACATTAACCGATCTCGTTTAGCCACGCATAGTTTAGTTTATGATGTCGATTAGTTGCACTATAAGCAACACCTTTAACTGCCAACAAATTACAACTTTATCATGCCGCAAACGATGGCTGCAGTCTCTGGTCTGCGGACTGCAGCTTACAGCTTGCCACTCGAACCCGTTCCCATACCATGGCCATCAATTCTGGTCCGATCTGCTTCGAGAGCAGTTCGCATAATTAATGAAGTGCAGGAATGGCAACGGACGTCAGCAGATGCCGATGATGCCGCAAATGAAGCTATTCCACGCGGCCAGAGTGGGCCAGACCTGTGGCTATGCGGCGGCTCCTCCATATTTATACAGAGCGAACATGTTAAATAAAAGATAAGCGGCCAAAGCGGCGAGTGTCACGCGTTCCTTCCGACGCCACACTCCCAGATCCCTTCTGGACCCATCCTCCAGATTTCATAGACCTCTGCCGGAGCCAGCAATTTGGGCTCCTTCTTCGCCAGGGTGTCGCATCATTTTGCAAGTCTAATCACATAAACTAAAACTGCCGTCATTAGGGAAATGTTGCGACGGCTTCTTTGGATCTTTGAGGCCGCCGAAGGGAATTGCCAAAGGAAGTTGCCTCGGGTAATTCTATGGGAGAGCAAAAATTATGCTAATGCTGCCAGAGCAGATGGGAAAAATTCAGGCGATACAGATGCATATTATCGATATACAAATATATAATTAGGTGTAATAAAGGATTAAATCTATTTTTGTAGCCATATTTAATAAAATAGATCTTAAGCCCTTTATAGCTAAGCATCTGATATTTAAATAATTTGCATATAAATTCTAGAAACATTTTATATTTGAGACCGAATAATATATAATAATAATTATTACAAAAAGTTAAAAAAATATTCCTATATTTCTGAGGGCTTAAGA
The DNA here is from genome assembly GCA_008042615.1 of Drosophila auraria. Taxonomy (NCBI): domain Eukaryota; kingdom Metazoa; phylum Arthropoda; class Insecta; order Diptera; family Drosophilidae; genus Drosophila; species Drosophila auraria. The sequence goes on along the minus strand of VNJW01001783.1, from coordinate 44,988 downwards.
CCTTTTATAAAGAATCCATGTATTTAAATCATTTGCATATATGTACATTTTAGAAATAAATTATATCTGCGACTAAAAACCATTCAATGGATTATTGCAAAAATTCTTTAAAAAATCTTTCCTGAGCAGTTAATTTCTCAATAAAAATTTAGCACCTGGAAGCAGCCCTTCTCTCCGTAAAATGCTGTAAAACAGTTCTCGCATCGATTCCAGTTCGACCGACAGTCGTCGAATGTGTCAACACTTAAATTTAGATTATACCATATATGTGTGAGCTGACTGATTTTACCATCGGGTGCTGCAATATTTAATTTTAGACTGGGTCGCCGTCGTCGTGGCAGTCCCAAGTCGGTAGCAGTTGCCACTCGCTGTGGCTGTTACTGTGGCTATGGCTCTGGCTCTGGCTGTGATGATGATCAGAAAGCATTTGCTCGGCCAGCTTGTAATTCAATCTGCTTGCATTCAGACATGTAACAGCAATTTTAAAACAATTTTCAACTTACTGACAGACCGGCTACCGGATTGGCCTGGCCCCGACTCCATCTCCATCTCCAGCTCCAGCTCCTGCCCGGGGCTGGGGCTCGGCTTTATCCGCTGTCTGGGTATCAGAATCGGAGCTGGCAACGGCAACGCTTTTTGAGTGACTTTGGTACCAATCTGTCCATCATCATTACCATCAAGTGTAACATTTGTGACGACAGCCAGCGGCGATCCGAGAGCCCCGGGCTCTGAGTCTGAGTCTTAGCTGTTGGTGGATGATGCTGAATCCGATGCTGATGCTGCTGCTGCTGCCGATGCTGAATCTGATACTGATGATGACGACGCCGATGACGATGAGGTTCCCCCCGGATTTTAGCCACTGATGCTGCTGGTGGCAGGCAGGCAGGCAGGCCGAAAGCGCAGCGAAGCTGCTACAGCGTGCTGTGAATGCCTGTGCAATTACTTTGTAATTTAAGTTATTGATTGCCGGGCTCCTCCGCTCCTCCGCTCCTTCAGTCCCTGGAATGGTCCTCTCTCTCTCTCCCCGAGTCCTAAATCTCTTAGATAATCTCGGAGCGGCACCGTTACAGGCAGCACCCAATGTTGCTTTGTTCTTCGTTGCCCTTATGGAAAGGTAAATGGGTCGATAAGGTATATTAGTTTGTTGGCTTAACACTTAAGAGATTGTTTATTAATATCATTAGGTAATAGAATATTAAATATTTTAAAATATATATATATTAAATATAAATAGCGATGTAAGCTGAGTAATTCATTTTCCAACTTCTTCACATCTTCCCAAAAAAGGACTAATAAGTAATTATAAATAAAAAAAATGTATAAAAAAATATAAATAGGTAAATAATAAATATATTAATATTTCTGTTTGTATTTTTTTATATTTATTATATAAAAACTATGACTTTCATTAGAATATTTAATCCAGAGCCTTAAATGCTTATTATGTCTTACCCTGTTAAGTATTTAAATAATGTAACATTTAGAAATATAATACGAAGTATTTAGTCATTCAAAATCTTTATTAAATTAAGGTGAATATTAACTTAGATATTAAATCCGTAGATCATCCCACAAGTCGCCTATAACCTACCAATTTCCCTGGTTATTTTTTATAGATTATGCGTTTACCTTAGAATTTATACAGTGGAGAGCTGGCCGAGAGCATCGGGACTGGGTTATTCCGGCATATTTCATGTTTGGATTAGCTGCCAGTCAGCGGGCCCAGCGAGTTTCCCATTGATTCGATTTATGGCGAAATTCAATTTAGATTTTTGTAATCATTTAGTTGTACGGTTTTTGTGGATGGATGGCAGAGAGGATTGCCTGGCTCGCTGGGCTTTGATTTCATTAAAATCTCCGGTTTTTGTCATTGTCGCATTGCTGTGAGACGTCGAGTTGGTCGACGGGGATCGAGATCGAGACATAGACACTATCTTATAATTGCAGCAGGAGCGACATTTTTTCCGTGTGTTTCTATTCCACTTTTTGCAGCACTCAAAACTGTCATAATTTATTGTTTTTGTTGCTATTGACCGTTCCTGTGTTTTGTTTTGAGTTGACAACGGCCCGAGATTGATGTATTGATTGTTGTCAGTTTGTAATGCTGACATTTATGACAGTAATTTGTTTTCACAATTTGTTAGCCACTCCACTCGATCGGGTCGCTTGTATATAGGTTGGAATGGATGATTTTTAGTATCCACCAGATACATACTGCAGAGGAGGCAGAGAAGGGGGCAAAAAGTCATCAACACTTGTTCGGAGACTCCATTTTGCGGAGGGGACTACTAATTAGTATTTGAGGACTGCTGCACATCATATTTCACAGCAATCGGGGGAAACCCTTTTATGGCCAGCCGGCTTTTACTACGTGCCACAGATGCGGCTCGAGGTTGATAGCTCGTTTTGGAGTCCTTCGGTTCGAGTTTGTACCGAAATGAAAGGCCTTGGCACTTTGATGTTTCAGCGTCGATTTGATTGCCTACTTATATGCGGAGTATGCATTTCACTTTGTTCTCCCACCGACTTTCCCCCATCGGAGGAGTTCGACGGGGCAGTTGGGACTGGACTGGACTGGACTGGACTGACTAACAAAGAAATCAAAGACAGTCTGCAGAAATAAATCACAATTCGAACCAAATCAGTAGAAAATCCCGGTCCATAGTCGGTCAAGTGTTTGTCTATGAGTGCCTCACTAATTTGGTCATTAATTGGCATCGGCTATATGGATGGGCTCCACAACATTGAGACGCACACAAATGCTTGCTGTTTGTATGGATAATTCTCCAATGGGGCACCAGTGATGATCAAATTTATTTGGGAATTCTTGTTGGTTATTTAAATTTAAAGTTAATTTCTTAAAACTATTTTTAAATTCTAAAGAACTGCTTATTAACTGAATTCTTTATTGTCTTTAATAAAATTTTTTCTCAATAATTTCATGGTAATTGTTATGCTCTTAGGACCGTACCAATAATATTATATCTTAGCGAAGACATGTATTTATGTAACAATTTTAATTGTACTTTGAACATGCACAGGTGTATTAATTGTAATTATTTGTTAATAAATTTCATGCATTAAAGTGTATATAAAAATTAATAAAAATAATAAATCAAATGTAGAAAAGTCTTAAAATAGTTGCCATTAGTTCTACTCCCTTGAAATATAGCGTATACGTTATTAATTCCCTTAATTATTAAAAAGAGAGAGTATTTTAAATAATACAATATAATTAGAATAATATTTAAAAATAATAAACTAGGTGCATCAAATGATAAATAATTAAGAAAAGAAGGTTTCTGAATTATGCAAATAAATCACGTATACGTTATGTTGGCACAACAAATTTCTTCAGAAGCTGCTGTATTTATTGGCTTATAAAATATTGTTGAGCTCATCACTGTGACACAATCACACTTTAGCTATAATCATCTGGGAGGCAGCACAGCTCTGAAGTGTGTGTGTCATGCCCAAATTCTCGAAACACCCAAAAGGCATAACTTGAGCTCATAAATAACAAAAATTGCTAACGACAAACGACGTTGATATTTAATAATAATAATAATAAATGTGCCAAAACAAGACAGGCAGCTGCCGCTGAAGGAGGAGGCCAGCGGTGGCTAGAAAAAGTGGCCACTGTCCTGCTGAAGAAGCAATACCTGAAAAGAAGCAATTCCCGCAATCACAACTCGAGCAGAGTGCAAAGAAGAAAGTAGGAGTTCGGCGAGTGCGAGTGCGATTTGGTCATGCGATGGTGTTTTCCTACGCAGCTGGAAGCCATTTTCAGCGAGAGCCCGCCAGATGATCGATGATCGATGATACCCAGGTCGCCTCCACCTTCGCCTGCGCCTCCGCCGCTGTTCCTGGCCAGGTCTAGGCCAGCAGCGAGCGGCCTGCCTTTTGAAATGGATTCAGCCAGAGCGAGCGCCTTGGGGGCATCGTTTTTAGTTTTGGTTATCGCCTTACCAGTAGCAGCAGCAGCAGCAGCAGCAGTAGCGCTGCTGGCCATCAGATCAGCCAGGAGGAGCAGGCTCCTCGTATCTGGGATCTGGTGTATCCGATGTATCTGGTGTATCTGGGATCTGGGAAGATGCAGCAACAAGTTCATTTCGTTTTTGGTAAATTACTCAGCTCTCGCGTCTCCAGGTGATGTCTGTATTCGACAATCTAGATCAGCACAACAGTTTACGACAGTTTTATGACACGTTTAGTCGGCGTTCGCGTTATCAATTACAAGAACTGTCAGCTGCAAAAGGAGTTCGCTGGCCAAACCTGAAGGTAATGATATCGTTGGGCAGCGGGAATATGGCACATTAGGGATTAAAGATATAATGAGTGAGACTGATGTGAGATAGTTTCTGGCATTTATGGCTGACAAGGCTTTCTACTTTGAAGTTGCCGTGAGGTTGAAGTAGGGAAAATATTAAGGAAATACAGGAAATAAAGAAAATTTATACAAAAAGGAAGGGAATACTGTATAATAAATGTCATGGAAAAATGTAGCAAGCTTTAAAAATTTATAAATTTTTTCTAAAGATATTATTTTTTTGGTTATTGAATATCTAAAATAATTTATGTAATTTAAGCAAGAAAAAGCAATCTTAAATGAATTAAAGTAATCTCCGCACTTTCCTGACTGCAAAGAAAATCCCTGTCTCGCTTTTCCACCAAGGGTTAACGGTCTGCCAGGGGATCAGCTCATTCCATAGCCACAGCCGACTGCCTACTTAGACGTGAAAATGCTGCTCAGCAAATAAATATAAAGGCGAACAGAGACAGCGAGCGGAAGAGGTGAAAAATTAAATTAATCCTCACCAAGTTAGCAGATGATGAGTGGCATGCAAAATGCCAGACGGATTTATGAGAACGGACAGATTTGGAGCAGTGAAGTGGGGAATCCAAACGATGTTACGCATTAGACAAACAACAAGCAGTCGGACGAGTCTCAGTCGCAGTTCAAATCCCAGTCCGAGTCCGAATCCTAGTCCGAGCCCGAAATTAAGCCGTATGCTGATTTCATTTTAATTACGGAGCATCTCGGAGAGACGGCAATCAGGCATGGCAAAGCTGGATCAGCTTAGAGCGACAAGTGCGTAATGCACATGCAATTACAAATTCCCAGCCCGAGTGGCTGGCTCTCCTCCTAACACGAGTCCATGCCCCCAGAGTGTGTGTAATTGCAGTGGATCCCCAGGATCGGGTGGATCTCTGGAGCTGTGGAGCAGAGGAGCTCTGAGCTCAACTTGTCAACCCAAATAGATGGAAACGAGACGAAACGAAACGAAATGAGTGCGTGGCTGGGCGATCAAAATCAAGTCAACGCCACTGGCGAAATAACTTTCAGGTGAGAAAAATACACCGGAATATGAAAATTCTTTTGCAGGTGCTCTTTGTCAAAAAATGGTGTGCATTTTGGAGATATACTACTTGAAAAATTAAAATTAAAAGGATATCATACATAATATCGAATTTGAGAGAACAGCTCTTTTTTGTTTAATAAGACCTTTATTTTCTATAATGTAATAAAGCTCTCAGTAATATTTTATTTAAAACGAGGTAGTATTTGATCAAAGGGACAACTTATGAACACATTTATATTTATAAATTTTTAACATAGCAAAAGGGTAACAATAATAAGACATTAAAAATAATAAGACAAGCTTTTCTTAAGGTATTTATGTATTTGCTGGAAGCTTCACTTTTGTTTAAGAAATAATTACTTTTTTAGGTTATAAATTTACAATTTTTATCTTAATATATAAATATATATATTGTGTATACGTTCTCTATAAAAATATACTTTCTAAAATTAAGCAATTTAAACTTAATAAATATACATGTGTTTTCCCCAACCGTCCTTCGTTTAAATACTCTAAAATACTTATCTTTCTACATCGTGATCACCTATTCCTATTGATCCCTATTTTTATTTATTTAATATTAAATTTGCAACAGGTTCAACAATATGAAATATTCAAATTTTTTCCAAAGATTTTTATAAATATTTGTTAGAATTTATACTTTCACTTCTGTCTGAAAATTGTTTACTCCCATAAGGTGCTGATTAAAAACACTTAATTTTACTTTATTGTAAAATATATAGCTTTAATTTTATAAATCAAAAATATTATTTAAAATTCAACTATTTAAACCTAATAACTAAACTAAATTTACTCCTCAACCGTCCCTCGTTTCAAACACTCTGCAAATGTTGCTCTTTCTGCATCGTGATCACCTGAAAAGGGTCTCGTTTTCCACGGGGTTGACCGTCATCCGTCAAAGTTTTCTCGTTCGTACGGGTATTTGTGGTGCTAATGTGTCGAGCCAAAGTGCCAACAGTCATAACTCATTTGGCTTTAAACGGCTGCCTAAAAAGGCATTTATTGTTGACTGCCCTGAACGTGCGAACTGAACCACAAAACTGCTGCAAATTTTCAGCAACACAACATGTATGTATTTTCATATATAGTTCGTACATATACTTTTTTTGCCGCCGCCAAAACCAAAACCCAAACCAAAACCGAAACCAAGTCACGCGTTGCAACGTTGAATGCAACAGGAAACGGAGTATCAACCTATGACGGGTTGCCCGCAGCGTCTCCACGAGTTGGTTACAATGGAGATGGCAGTGGAAATGGAAATGGACCCATGCGGATTGCAGGCGAAAGTTTTTTTCGTTACATATTGCTGGAGCAAGGGGAAAAAAAAACCACAACAAAACGTTGGCTCAGAGGACCCTCTCATTGAAGGCAGCGACATTGACAAATGCATGCGGCAAACGCAATGTGGCAGCTCTGCAGACGTGCCAACGCATGGACCAATCCACCAAACGAATTGATTTGCCAATTTATATATTAAGGCTTAGGTTTTAGTAAATGGGGAATTTTATTAGTAGCCCTTTTAGATTTTAAAGCGATAGTTAAGGGATAAAAGCTGACTTTATGTTTTTTTTGCTAAAATTCTACTACCTAAACCGTGTTTTATGGAATTATTAACAAAGTAACTTGGGCTCTTAGAAAATAATATCAGAAATCGCTTTTATCTTTCTTTAATTATAGGAATGTTTACCTTTAAAAGCCTGTAAATGGCTTTGTATTTTTTTACAGAAAAAATGCAACTATATTAAGTGATTTTATCAAATACAATATATTCCCGTCAAAGGTATAACATCAATCGTGTTTTATTTAACAGGTAAGGCCTCGGGAGTTCATTTATAGAATTAAAGTTTACTTGGAAAAGCTTCATAAAAGCTTAAGATTTCAAGACTTAAAAAACTCGGAAGTTTATACAAAGAAATCCCTCCCATAGCTTGATAGAATTTCTGAATGGTCACAAATTTTAAATTTTATTAATATTAAAATTGGAAATTAAATAGAATGTTCAGAATATTCAATAGTAAATTATAATATTAACAAAAATAAGAGATAAGCCCCTGAGGAAGGATAATAAAATTATAAATACAATGTTTAAAGGTTTTGTAACTGAAAAATCTATTCTACTAGACTTATAATAAACTCAATTGTGAGTTTACTTGTATTTTCCTTTTTTTCTTAAAGAGTTCAAATATTAAGATTAGTTACACTTCCATTTTCCTATTTAAAACTAAACTAATTAATTGCAACCCATTTTCAAACCAATTGAGCACATAAAATGAACTTTAGGAACTGGAACACCTAGACCATTCGCTTTGGAAGTGACTCTGCACTCTCAGCGATCTTCATCGTGCCTCCTCGATACGGCTAAGTTGGCTATGAAATTATGGCACCGTGTCGCCATATTCGGTTGCCGGTGTTTCGTTATTATTGAGTGGCGACATAAATTAAGGCATGATTTATTGCCGAGTAGGTGGAATGGACCATAAACTCCTTGACAAGTCAACAGTAGGCAGCACAGTAGCCACTCGCAAAGGTTTCTCAACCGAGCTAAAAAAAGCTAACCAAATGTAAACGAAGCGGATAAATGACTGCAACATTAATTGAAAGTTCAGTAGAAAAAAAAAGCTGGCAAAAAGAGAGGAATGATGCATTTCAAGCCGAGAGGGAGACTGAGCTTATAATCCCGCCATGAATAATCCCATGGCGAGAGCTCAGCTGCCACGCTGTGGGCAATAATAAATTTCACCTTGTAAGTGTAACAATTTGTATGTTAAACGCGCCCAGCAAGGAGCAAAAAAAATATAACAAAAATAAAGCAAAGCAAAGCCCCAGGAGTGGACGAGGATCGGATGGGGTCCCACAAGGCTGCAGGAGAGCAGATCTCAGCCGGAGACTCCTCGACTGCCCCCAGGGGAGTAGTCGTCGTCGCAGTCGCAGTCGTGTGATGTCCCAGCCTGGCTGCTACCAGGCGGCAGTTGCATTTGAAAAAGAATAGACAATTGTTTGGGCCGCATAACAAGTTGAAGGCGAAGGCGAACAGCCAGAAGATCTGGGGAACAGGAGATGCTCTCGCACGCTGGCCAGGCTGCCAACTTGCGCCGGGATGGGGACACTGGAGAACAGTGGTCCTCAGGTTGGGAAACGTATTAAGATATATTTTAGAAATTTAGGGAAAGGTGCTATTAAAACAAAATTGAATTAACCCTTAGGAAGTTCGGAAATAATAACAAAAACTATTAATAACTATTATAACATATTACAGACGCTATTTTAACAAAATTTAATTAACCATTTAGAGAGTTCGGAAATAATAATAAAAACTATTAGAAGTTATTGCCAATATTTTCCTTAGCTAATTAGTAAATATTTTACTGCGTTAAATTTATGATAAGTCAGAAGTTCAACTATATCTATTAAAAAATGGTGCGTTTTACAGTAGCTTTAAAAATAGTCAAATTAAATGTTACGATGTTAAATGAAGCCTCACAAAGTTTGTTAAATGACAAAGAGTATATTAATATACCGAAAAATTCCAGTGTCTCATTTCAAATTAAAAAATTAAATTAAATTCTTTGTTAAAGTAAAACGAAGTTATAATAAATTTTTTAATTAAAGTTGCAGTTTTAGTTTTCCTAAATATATCTTAAATTCATGTAAAATTAACACAAGTACTTAATAGTTTTCCATTAATTTAAACAATAATTTGTTGCTAAAAAGGGAGGAGTTTTCCTTGAATTAAAAAAAAACACTAACTTAACCCTATATAAAAACTAAATTAGTTTTTTAACTATGAGATACAATGTGAAAAAAGAAGTTACATGCTTGGTTCATTAGGGGCCTCAGCCATAAAAAATGTTCCTACTCATCATAGTATATGCTACAAATATAATCAAAGTCCATAAAGACAAATGAATTAAATCTTATGTAAAACCTTGTTAGTTGTGTCATTTGATGGCCATTAAAAAAAAACATTGTTCGATCTTTATTTAATTTTGCATGCTTAATGGTCATCAATCCTGAATAGCTCCCACTTTGTGCCAGTCCTGGGACCACTGTTCCGGGCAAACAATATAATAATGCCGACCGAAGCCGAACAGAGAGACGGGGAACGAAAATAGATTTGTATCGAGTGGCGGCTCCTCTGAAGCGCGCCTTGCGATTTGCAAATATTTTGTCATTGTGTGGCGAGATTTATGGAGTGGAGTGGAGTCGGAGGCAGCGTCAGTTGGAGTAGCAGCCGAGTGCCGGCGGCGGCGGCGGCGGCCTGAGGAAAATGCCTTTGCCCGCCGATTGTTTCCAGGAAAAACTTTTGGCACAGGCAAATATACCGCTACTTCGGCTGCAGCTCCTTCCACTACCACTCTGGACTCGACTGGAGTCGCCGAGTGTCAGCGCCTGACTATGTGACACAATTCTCACTCACCTGACACGGGGCAGTGCAGCGGCTCTGGCTGTGGCGGAGGAGCCGGTGCCGAGCTCCCAGCATGTGCAATGTGTCACGGGGGCAGCACGCTCAGCAGACTCGGTTTCATGCCCTGACTAGTGTCCCAGGCTCTCAAAACATTCTTTCTCATTCGAGATTTTTCCGGTCACATTTCCCAGCCGATCATCAGCTGTGCATGCTTAATAGAAAATAGCCAAGATTACGTCCAGAGATGTGGAAACAAAAGCTTTAGGCCATACATTGACTATAATTCTATTTTTTTTTAAACAAACACTTTTAGAATGCTTAAAAAATAGTCTCCTAATATTAATCTAAACAATGTTTGTTTTGTCAAGGAAATCTAAAATCTAAAAACTGTTTTCGTTTACCTTACGATTAACTCCCCGACCTTTAGAGTTAGTTTTTAATCTTAAATATAATTCATACTTTCAAGAATATACTGCATAAATATCTCAAGCCTTGAACTACCGATTCCAACACCTCAACCGCCATTAAAAGTAGTCTTCGAATGATTGCCGAAACTTTTCAATTACAATTTGATTTGCTGCCGTTCGCGGCAGCTCGGTTCGGTTCGATTTGGTATGCTCAACTTAGAGTCAACAATTAGTCAACAACTAAACACCTTTCACACCTCGCCGGCGAGGCACACACAGGTACACAGAGGCAGGGACAGGGGCAGGGGCAGTCTGCGTCTCATTCGCATCCTCGACGTCAGACATCCAATATCACTCAGTCACAATCACGATCGCAGAGCGCAAGTGAACTTCGGTGGCATTTAATGGCCAAACGAGAATCGGGCTGGGACCAAGACCAGAGGCAACTGCTGCTGCCATGGCACACAGTTACCATCGCACAATGCTGCACAGTGGGGCTAACAATAACGGCCAAGACGGGGAGAGCGGCTGCTGGAAGAGCGAGTGAGAGGGCCAAAAGATTTGAGCCTTAGATCAAAGCCAAATGCACCGCCACTTGCTGTTAACTCGATGGCGCTCCAAGGTACACGAGCTTGGGGATGGATACATTTTGGACCTCTGTCTAGGCCATCCCAGAGGCTCGGGCAATTCTCATTTGATTCCATTTATTTTTGTTGATTTTTTTTCGCCTCTTCGATGGTAGGGTATTTTGATGAATTTAAGGGGTATGATATTCGGGAGGAAAAGGAAAAAATAAATTAAAATTATAAAACAAATTAAAATGCAATAGTTATAGATTTTAAAATGATAATAAGGAAATATATAAATTTTAATTATGGCGAATATATGAGAATCTGAATACCTTTGAGATATTTTAACGAAAAGGATCTTTTAAAGTTAAAGTTAAATATTTACTTACCCTTTAGAAATATGTACAAAATCTACGGGTTCTATTTTTTGAAGAAAAAGTTAAAAAAATTGCGATTAAAATTATTTAGATGCTTGAACTGTGAGACAAATCTCTTTCTATATTATTTTTAAGATATCCTAGTATTATTTTGGTAACTAAAAGGTAACTCTCAGTCTGAATGCTATCCTGCACTCCCCTTTCCCGTATTTTTTCGATCCGTTTCTGCTGTTTCGACTGTTTGCCTTGCTTTCAAAGTGTGCAAATGTTCGCGTCAGGCAATTTGCTGACGCGTTTGTTGTAATTAAATCGATGGCGATGCCGTCTCAGGATGGAGAGGTACACGATACACGGCATCGATTTGATCGGCAGAGTCGGTTGAGGATGTAACTTCGGCCGGGATAGCGGCTGCGATTGCGATTGCGGCGGCTGCTGTGTGTCCATTCATTGTGCACATGAATCTCCAGCTGTCCAAGCTCTGGGGCGGTCCATCGGCCCGCGTCCAGCTAATCTGTTGGGACTCAATGCATTCGATCGTCTCGCTGGCTTGTTACTCTTGCATACAAATGACACAAATGCCTCGGACTCGGTCCCGGTCCCGGCCCCGGCCCCGGGACGACGTTTCTTTTTGTTTCGATCTCGCTGGATCTCTTGTATTTCTAATGCCGTCACAGGCAATCAGATTCGTTCGCTGACTTTGCCGGCTCCTGGCTGAGATTTCACCTCGACGCTAATGGCGACAAACTGCCGTGGAGCGCAAAATTGTGGTCATGTGTCTTTAATTTGATGCTGCCACTGCTACTGTGACTGTGCCTGTGTTGGGCAGCTCCTGTTGCTGCTGGCAAACAATTTATCCATTTAACCATTTTGTTTTGGTCGCGATGATCGTGATGATCTACATGCTAATCAAATCAAATCACAACAAATCAACTCGCCAATTACTCACCTGAACACCATTCGGTATCGGACGAAATAACAAATGACTTAGGCGACAAACTCGATGCCTGCTCCACACTCGCACACACACTCGCACAGAGCCAGAGTCAGAGCGAGATGTCGAGAGCGGCTGTGGGCGGCCGCGTAAAGAGTGGATAAGTAATGGCCGGCCCGACGGTCATTTGTCTTCATTGGTGGCACCTGGCAGAGGCGAAAGAAAGCTTAACACCTGCTTTGGGGGCCACTTAATGGCCATTGGGTTTGTGATTGGTTAATCTGATATAATTCAAATTGAAATGTTTACATAGAGGGGACTAGTGTGGGATTGAATGTGAGCCACACTTTTATTTCTAGCATGCTGATAGTTACTAAAAATAGTACTAAAAGGCGTACAGATTTTTTTTAGGTTTTTTAAAAAATTAAATCGGGTTTCACATAAATAAATAATTTATTATATATCTTTCATCACACGTGAATTTTTACTATTTTAGTTTGCAATCATTATTCTTATTACCTAAAATAAGGCTTAACAGTGTACAGAAAATAAATGCATACTCAATTTTTTATAAGGTTTTTAAGTAATTTAAGCCAAGCTGCTTATAAAAGAATAATTAATATATTTATCTGTCATTACTTGTGTATTTCTTAGTACTTATCTTATATATAATGTACGTAGTCTTATTTATATTCAGCTAAATTAAATGTTTTTGAGGTTTCCTATTAAATTAAATTTTTAATTTTCGCTATATTTTGGCGTTCTTAATTAATCCAACATTTAAACCAATTAAGTGACAGAGCTCCAGTTACCGTTACTCCCAAAAATCAGTCACCCTGAATTATTGCACAATTGTAGAGCAAAGTGATTGTTGCTGCTGTGACATTTAGTCGGTGATTGGTGATTGGTGATTAACTAAAGGAAATATGCCTGCCTTGCCATGCGAATTGAAATATTAAGCTCTGATTCAGTATGCAAATGCTACCGACTTTAGCCTTCAACTGTAGCATTTTTAATTTCCATTTTTCAGCGTCGGAATAAAGCCCATTTAAAAGATCATTTGGCAAATGCCAAAAGCTAAACTGATCACAGCGATCGGGCATAGAAACATAAAGAAGCATGGCCAATCGACGGCCCAACGCCTGGCAAAACATGTCATAACAAATTTATTGCTAAATAATGAACTTTGTATTGTATTGGCAATGAGTTACGCGTAGCAAAATGATGCCAAAAGGGAACGATATACTCTGTCTATGTCCACAAGTGAGAGCGCAGCAGAGCCAATCGTTTGGTGATTGGCAATTGTTGAAAACGGCATTCAGCAAGAGTCGGAAACGAAATCAGAGGAAAGAAATAGTCGCACTCGAGGGTAATTTATGAGTTTATTTTTTTCAAACACAGAAGGTCTTTTGTGATCGAGATCGAAGTCATTCAGTTGCGCGTTCGAAGAGGCATTAATCAATAAATTTGTTTGCCTGCCAAGCGATGACATACCGCACAGTCAACCCTCGATGTCGGGGTCGCTCGAGCATTGTCAGCAGTTCAACAAAGGGACAATGTTTCCCTATAAACACTATAAATATTGTTGCCCAACGGCAGATCGTGCTCATTTTAGCGCCCTCATTGTTGTGACAACTTCACAGGCGAGTCACTGGAGCGGGTGTTCACTTGGATCCTGGCAGGACAGCTGCTCAAGTGTCCATTGTTCCGGATCTCGATGTTAATAGGTGTTGCCGTTTCCTATAATCACATTTATAGCGGGACAGTTACTCCCCAATTTATGCCCCATTGAACAGCATCCGAAATTGTGCATTGATTTGATAACTAACCGCCGCGTTAATGGCTGCAAATGAAGCATCGTCCCATTAATGTTTGGCAACACCTCCTCTTAGTTGTACCTCGAAAGGAGTTTCTTTGTGTCATTCTAAATGGCTTAAGTGTTATTATTGATTCAGGGGTATCTCTTTGGCTTAAAAATGGTAATATTATCATATGTTAATTCGCGCTTTCCCAGTTCAATTTTTATTTAAAATGTATCTAAGCTAAAGTTATGCAAATATGAAAAGAAAAGGATGCCTTACTCAAATTACTAAATATCAGCAATGCAAATAAGCCCTAATGGTTACAAGTATTAAGAAGAAAATTAGTTTAGGTAAATATTAAATTTCAAATCAAATAATAAAGATTTACAAATTGAATAATGTAATCGTAAAACTTATTAATAAATTAACATAATCATAAAAAGCATAATGAGTCAAAAAGTATATAAAGAAGGTAGCTTTAGTAAGCGAAAAATATAAAAAATATTTGTAATCTATGTACATTCTGCGAATAAATTAAAATCTTCGTTTTGTTAATCTTTCAAACTTCTTTAAGTTAAAAAGGAGTTAAAGGTATTTATAAAAATATATTTTTCTTTATTAAATATTCAAATAAATTATTCAATATATATTTTGTAAACAAATCTTGCTCTAAATTGATTTTATTGGTACACGGATATCCTTTGGGATTAAATTTATATCTCTGAAATATATTATTCCGAAAGTTTAGCCTCAACTTTATTTATGGAAATATTAACAGAAAGGTTCTTGTACTCAAATTTTCCGTTCGAAATCTTTGTTTCGTTAATGTTTTGCACTCCTTTTTGTTACAAAACAGTTTAAGGAACACTTAAAATGCGGATTTCTTAATAAAAAAGATAAAATATATATTTATTTAAACAAAATCTTGCCCTAGATTAATTTTAATTTACAATAACTCCCCTAAAATTCTGAAAAAAAAAACATCTGCAACAAACCAGATCTTACAAAGAAGAAAAGTGATATATTTCCAATTTTTAATACCCTGATATTGCTCAGATTTTTACCTGAAACAATCGGAACCTCTGAAACTCCCGTCGGCGATCGACAACTGCCGTCTGAAGTGGAGTAAACAAGAGCTAAATAAATACAAAGAGAAATCAAGAAAAAACGGAAATTCCCGTGGCCATGCCGCATCGTACGCAGGCGCATGCCACGGATACCGCGGATGCCGCAGATCCATGGGGCAATGAGGGCAGTAGGGGGACTCCCGACGCCGACGCCGACTCCGACTCCGACCAAGTGTGAAGCGCATGCGCAAATGCGCGATAAGAGAGTGTGGCCATTGTGGCTGCTCTTGACCAAAGACAAAGCCAATTGAGTGGCAGTCCAGTTCAGTTTCAGAAATGGTAACAAACGATTACATCAATTTATGCGCGCCAACACTATAAAGTAATTTTCAGCTGAAAATAGTCATGGCGCGGAGGATCGGGGGAGGAGGACACACGACATATGGAGCTGCCAATGCCTGGTCGAAGAGCGAGTTTTTCCACCTCGTCTGCTGCTCGAGTTGTCTTTGACAATAAGAGCTTGGACTGCGAAAAAAATAAGCCATTTAAGTTGCTCATCAATTCTGTATTTTCTTTGTAAAAACTCTATAATGGATTAATATATATTATTGCCATATAAAATATCTAGAATTAAAATAATATTAATTTATTTATAGTATTTAGATAAATAAATTCTGACAAATGCTTGTCTCAATTGCCGAATTGAACTTGTGGCCAGGTGATAGGCAGCATTGGTAATGCGGTTGCATGTATTAATTAAGTGGCCGCTTGGCTTTTGGGCAATAATTCAGCTTGTTTGGCGGCAAAACACAAAACATGCACAGCAGCGGCCACGTTCACCTTTGGCAACATGTTGCCAATATATAAACACATATACTATATATATCTGTATCCGTACGCGATGTAGCGGCTACCTGAACATGCAACTTGCTACTTGGCAACTAGCTGCAACTGCAACTTGCAACCAAATCAGATAAACAAGCTGCGCAATTGCAACAAGCGTAGTTTGCACTAATAACAACTCAATAAATAATAAAAGCAACATTCTCAATCGACGGAAAAAGACCGCGGCCAACAGCAGCAACAATAAACATGCGCATCTTTATTTTATTTACTTTTTACGCCTTATTTGCCTGAGCAAATTTTCATTTTTTCCATCTTTCCATCCAGCGACTCAGCTTCCCACAGCAGCAGCAGCAGCCGCAGCAGCAACAGCAGTCGGCATCAGAAGCTGGAAAAAGCACCGATCCCGTTTCCTTTCCCACCATTCCGCTCTGATCCACAGTGGTTTGTGGTATATATAAATATGGTAGAGTAGAATCTGACAGAATTATTTTTTAAACATTTTAATTTGCTTTTATAAATATTTAAATAATATTTTACAAAAGTAAAACATATCATATTTAAATATGTAATAACTATCTTGATTGCTATCTCATAATAAATATTATTTTTTAAAGAGTAATTGAATATTTTAAGAAGAGATTTTTGGTGAGATTTGTTTGGAATGTTATATGCAATTTTTGTAAGGAGCTAAAACTAAAGGTTGCAGCAAAACCTTTTAATTACAAGAAGCTTAAGTTCATACATTAAATTGCAATATGCAATACTAATTTCATCTGTGCGAGTTCTTAAAGCTAATATGTA
Organism: Drosophila auraria; assembly: GCA_008042615.1. Lineage (NCBI taxonomy): Eukaryota > Metazoa > Arthropoda > Insecta > Diptera > Drosophilidae > Drosophila > Drosophila auraria. The sequence continues at coordinate 28,399 of VNJW01001783.1, read as the reverse complement.
ATGCAGAAAATGTTTACATTCCAATTAAATATTCATTAAATGCAACTTTAATTGTAGGTTATTATATATAAGACACATAAGTTAAAAACTTAAAATAAAGTATACCTTTTAAACTTATAAACGAAAATAAACCAGTCCCTAAACGGCGAAATGCTTTAAGTGTGACATTATTTTTAAGGACAACATTGCTTCATTTTTTGTATGCAACGCTGAACTATATATACATTTCTGTGCAGGTTTCCAAGCTTAATTGGTATTAATTCACACTGAAAAATTTAATTATTTTAGGGGAAACTCGTTTTAAATATATTCCATCCCACTGTGGCACCGCCTTACGAATTTCTGCCTGCCACATTTTCTGGCAATGGACAATCAATGCAGCGGCAGCAACATTTGTGGCCGTGTATTGGCGGCGCAGAATTTATGCTAATATCCATTATGTCGAACATGTTATAGTTTCTTCTCTCGTTTCATATATATATGCGCGGATATATGTGTACAATTCAGTGGTGCTTTTTGTTAGTTTTAAAATTTTTTTTTTTTTTTTTGGCCAATGCGGGGCGTTAACTTGAAAATTGCCGGTTGCCGTTCGCGCCGGCTGGCAGTAGCGCAAGTGTTGAGCTCTTAATAGAAAAATGGGCAAAAAGCTGTGGATCCAACTCCGGCCTGAGCTCCACATCCAGCTTCAGCTCCAGCTTCAGGGCAACTCCATCTTTCCGTAGGCGGCGGGGATCTGCATGCGATGCTGGTGTAAATCAGAAGGTGTTATCGTCTGCATAAATATTGATATTGTTGGTGCAAGTGATAGCCGGCGTTGTGCTCGAAGCAGTAATTGCACGGCTCCAGACCAGAGTCTGGGAAAATTGGCATTGGCATTGGATCTGGCTTTGGCTTTGGCTGTGGCCTGGGCCTGCTTTTCCTCCTCCGTCCACTAATCCCGCCGCTTAGGTGCGCCTAATGGCTCTCCGTGTGTCTTGGCCCGAGCTCGCCTTGGGCCTTCTCGGGGTGACGCCCACTTCTCTGGAATGAGTCTGGGATCGGGATTGGGCCTGGGTCTGGATCTGGGCTCTGGGCTCTGGCTGGCTTCGGCTCGCCTTGCGCCGTTCGACAATTTAGTGATTGCGATTAGGAGGTGTAAATGCGCTTCAGAAATTAATTTGTTCACCACAAATTAAATTTTTATTATTAAAACGTATTGCGTGTGGCTTAAAAGGCTAAAAATAGGCAATTTTTCATGTGCGGCTTTCTTTGGTGATTTCTAAAATTGGATTCTAAGTGGAGCCTAAGTGGGAAATATATTTACACGATTTTAGTGGGTTAAGATGAAGTATTTATATAGCTGATTTTAACGTTGTAATTTGAGGAGAATATATATACTGAAATACTTTATATAATTAGAAATAGGAAATAAATCAATTAAATTTTTGAGAGGCGTAATAATATAAAAAATTTAAGGGTACTTCTATGGAATATAATAAGTCAACGAAATTGAAAATAAGTAAGCCCCTTCTTAGCTTTCTCACACAAAGTGGAGCAGTAGCAGACTCTATTATTCGAGCACTCCCCCACATAGACGAACAGAAGCCTTCGAAGATCTCAAAGTAGTGGTTTCCAACGATCATTACCCCATTCAGGGTATTCCCATCTCTGATCCATTAGCATAAACGTAGCATAAATGAAGACATTTTTCGGTCAGCAGCGATGCAGAGCGAAACAAGAACAGTATCATCGCCGTCATGATCATCGGCATGACCAATAATGGGAATCAGAGCACCGGAGGCTGGCTATAAAAAAATTTTCCCAGCTTTTTATTATCGCCGGGCGATCTTGTCTTTGGCATTGTAATAGAGTCAGATGCAATTTTTTGTTTGCATTCGGCTTGCATTGAATTAAATTAAAATTCAATGACAGCGGCAGGGTGGTGGTGGAGTGGGTGCCAGGGGGATCGGAGATTGGGGACTGGGTATTGGGTACTGCGGACTGGGGCTCCGAGGGTGGAGAGGCACCTACGTTTTGCTTTTGTCGTGCAAATCAAAATGAAATCACGGACAAAAGAACATGCCAGTCCGATCCGCGAGTCCGAGAGTCAAAGATGAAGTCAAAGTCAAGTCGCTGGTGGAATCGCATTTCGGGGCAGTTCGTGACTTAAATGAACCGCAGAAAATCATTTGGCAAACAGCAATCTGCAGTGCTCACAAAAAAATACAGAAGCTTCAAAGAGCTGGGAAGATGATGGCGCCATGGCCATGGCTGAAACAAGATCAGTTATGGTAATGTTCATGGCACATTTTGAGTTCGCTCCCATCGACGCGACGCGGACTTGCCGGGGGCCACTTGTCATATGCCCGGATTGTCGACATCAAATGACAAATCCTCTAAAGAGCCGAAATCCAAACCGATTCCAGTTGAGTTCAATTTGAGTTCGAGGCCCAAAAGGGGCACATTTACACTAAAATATAACTCTTTAGCCTGAACGGTAATTAAACGCATTTTAATAAATAATACGAGTTTAAAATGTTTATTTTGGAACAATAAAATAAATACGTTTATTATTTCTATATTTTAAAATGTGATTAATTTATTTCTAAATTAAAAACGTTTATTTTGATATGAATTATGTATGTATTAAAATTAAAAATATCATTTAAAAATTTTAAACATTTATTTTGGTCTTTCAAATATGTTTTTTGGAATAACCAATATTTTATTTTTAAATGTTAAAATGTTGGGGACAGATAAAGTCTCGGCTAAGAATATTTGTGTATCTGTCAAGAATGTTTGGGTATAGTCAATGTAAGAGCTAACAGTGTCGGAAACCTAGGCTCCCTGTTTTTCCGGCTCGGCATAATAACAACTGTTTTCAAATAGCCAACAGAAGAAAAAGAAAAGGCATCTTCCCCGCCTGCGCTTTACAGCACAATTTGGTGCTTAACAGCGCTCTGTTATTGTTTTGCGTTTACTGGAGGGTAGAAACCCGATTTGCTTTACGGAAAGTTAATCTGTAATTTATCTTTTCCGGTCAGATAACAATTATGGACTTTAACAGTGAGCGCAAAATCCGGCTTTTAAGAGTTTTAAATATGTATTTAAAAATGTCTATATAAATATATACATTTTCTTTAAATTTATTTACAGGTTATTAATACAGGATTAATCATTGTGAAATTCCTCTTTTTGTCAGGGCATTCAATAAAATTGAATTTTGTGCAGTGTTCTATTCCTCACACATGGCGGCAAAAATTAAAAGCCTTTTCTAAGGCGCACAAGGGAAAAACTCGGCGAAAAATTATAAATTTAGGTGGAATGTCAACGTTATCGCCGCGCTCATATCTATCGGGGGGCATCGGGCTGAGCCGCCTGTCCCCAGCCAGAGACCAGAGATGGCATTTTGCATGGAGCTGACGATCAATGGCCAGCCATTTGGTAGGTGTTTCATGGCTAGCCAACAAGTCACCCGACTACCAATTCCGAACCAAACCAAACTGAGCTAGCGACCAACAATTGCCGTTTGTTGCAGTTGCAAGTAGCTAGTTGCAAGTTGCTAGTTGCTAGTTGCTAGCTGCTGGTTGCTAGTTGCTGGTTGCTAGTTGCTGTTGGCGTCGCCGCTCGGGAGGCAAATTAAACTGTCGAAACTATTTCATGTCCAATGCGCGATTTGGCAAACAATTTGTGACATTTGAATGGCCGTTCAATGACAATTGTGGCTGCCTCTTAGCCAAGTCTTCCTTCGCTCTGTTATTGATTCCATTCCCCCAGTTCGCTGCGTCGGCATCGCTCACAAGACTCGGTTTGGTATTGGGCTGGGTCTGCCGATCTCGGCTTTGGTGGGAAATGAAATCAGTACTATAAAATTACGAGTATTTTCCGGGCTGTAATGTGTGAGAATGTCTTGAGATACCGTTGGCCATCGAGTGGCTGGACGGAGCTCTCTGTTAGAAGTCATAACTAAAGTTTTCTATGACTTAAATTTGCTTAAATTTTAATAAAGTATTGTCTAAAAATAGTTCAAGTTTCCTATTATAGGTAGCTTCCAAGCTCTGCCAATCAAAAGGGGACTCTGGCCGGCTGCCGGTGCGGCCGTTGCCGTTGTAAACAAGTCGCTAATTCGCTCTCCACGTTGGCTGAAAGTGCAGGCTAAAGTGCGTGCATTTTCACATTGTGCAACATGAGTTTTGCATTTGGCAGGGAACCAGCTCAGCGCCCCTTCGACCCCCGCCCCTGGGTGAGCCACCATTTAAATGAGCGCAGATTAAATGCGGGTCGGCAAAATGTTGCACAAACAAAATTAGCGCACACAAAAATAACTGGCAGCGTTGGCAGGAGCGGGGATCGTAAGCAGGGGCTCACGGCTTCAAAAATAATTTTAATAATTAATAAAAATCTAGAACTCATTTACTTAATGTCATAATAATAATTTAGTTTACTTTTCTTAATAAAAGCTCAAAAAACAAATAAGGGGATAACACATTAAAATCCTTTATAGGGAAAAAAACTTTTTATAACTGAACTAAATTTAAATAACATTTAGTTATGTCTACTTTTCATAATTAAATAAATAAAACAAATCTTAATTTATGTATTATTTCTCTGGTCTTACCCCCTTTAGAAACACCCCTTCTATGCCCCTGGCTGAATGGAGTGTGTAAAGTGAGGGGAATCCCCACATCGCTTCGTGTGCAGTGGCAAGCAAATTATGCTGGCTGGCGAATTGACACGCCACATAGAGCAAAAGCCAGGCCAAAAAGCAGAGGCACCAACCGCCGTTGGAATGGGATCTCCGATGCGAACGTGGCGGCCAATAAAAACGCGCATTAGAAAGGTAGCAATTGCCTTCTGGTCAAGATTAAAAACCAGAACGTGAGACATTTTACCACTCGGTGGGGTGTCCGGCGTAGCATGGAAAGGGGTTCTCCTCGGGATTCGGCATAGGGGAGCTCTCGTTTTGGCCAGCATAAAAATCTCGGCATCGAATACGTTCAATCCGTTGTAAGTGCCTATTGGCCAAGTGCTTAGTGGTCGGGTTATTAGTTGGAAAACAGTTGTAAGCCAATGGCTACTTAAAAGTTTCAGGGTGGCATTGCTTATAAGCTACGTAATTACAGCTAGTTTAATGAAGTTGATAAGTAAACGAATTTTTGGTCTATTTAAGAGTGAATTAAATTTATTTAATACCATTTAATTAGAAAAACAGCTTTCCGTTAGTTAAGTCTTTACTTTTACTTTATTTTTCTATTAGTTGCTTCTTACAAACATATTTGACCCTCTTATATTGCTTACCGGAGACCCCTTTTCAGCTTTAATTTGGCCATAATCGCTTCCCATGCAGATCATAACCAGTTGCCAAGACGACCACTATATATGTGTACTATTCGGTCTTAAAGCTGGCATTAAATGTCAATATGGTTAGGCCATTTATGAGAATTGTAGCAGTCGCATTTGTGCTCCATATTAAGGATTATTATTCATTTCCCCGAGAAGGCCAAAAGCGGCAGACAATTGGCCCTGATTACGGCCCGCCGATAGGCTTAGCTGTCAATCGAGGAAGCTGGGATCCAAATTCCAGAGCGGACTAGCGTTGGCTAATATATAATTTTAGATGGGTTTTCCTTGACTTGGCCTTCAAATTCAATTTTTTCCAGTTACAAATCAAAGCATCTTAGCCGGAATCTCACTAGTCTCTCACAGTTTTGCTCACAGTCTACGGATGTCTTTGCTATACCAAGAAGACGATGATGAAAACTGGTCCGATCCGGACTCGGACCCGGAGTCACCCCCAGTTCCGCGCTGGAAACGCCTTCTTCAATTCATTAAGATTGTGATCCTGCTGCTGCTATGGTGCTACTTCGCAGTTATCCTGATCATGTGGCCCGTCAAGAATCTTAATACCTCGGTGGTAGTCGTTCTCCCGAACGAGACCACGGCCCGCTGGCTGTGGACCCATAGCACCATAGCGATTACCCTGTGGGGAGCCATCGATTCCAGGCTGACGAAGTACCCGAAGCACACAGAGAACGTGTCCATGGTTAGTGTGCGGATGCAGTGGCTCAACACGACCACGAACCAGACCAGCAACCACACGGCCACGTGGAATGTCTACCTCGACGAGAATCTTGAGTTCATGCTTGCGGCCACCAAGCTCTTCGAGCTCCTAGACGTGGGGCGGAGTGACCTCCAGGCGCTAGTTACGTTCAAGGGCAAGTGCAAGAACCCGGTGGCCTTTCTCATGGTGACCGATCCCTCTCCCATGGGCGAGTCCCAGCTTCTCTATGCCGCCCTCTTGGTCCTGGGCCTGTACATCCTAAACGTCTTCGAGCTGACGGATCCCACGTTCGGCATCCTCCTTATAACCACCGCCGGCATCGCGGTTCTCTCGGAGCGGGGAGACAGGCCCCCTCTGGCCGAGATCATTGGGTTGATAGACTTCGACCCCATGATGCTGCTAGTCGGCATGATGATAATTGTGGGCATAATGTCCGGCACCGGGATCTTCGACTGGCTGGTCATCCTGGCCTACCGCCTGTCAAAGGGCCATCCGTGGCTGCTGGTCTTTTTTCTGGGCCTGCTCACGGCCCTCATGTCCAGTGTCCTCGACAACGTGATGATTGTGTCCCTGATAGTTCCCGGCGTAGTGCGGCTGTGCGAGGCGATCAATGTGCAGACTGCGCTGGTCATTCTCGTGGTGATTATGTACGCGAATATCGGTGGAGCTCTGACCCCAGTGGGGGATCTGCCCAACATGATTATAAACACTCACACGGCGCTGGCATTCGAGGACTTTACGCTGCACATGCTGCCCGGCGTGCTGGGCTCCCTGCTTGTTGGCATGCCCTTCATTTACCTGACCATGCGGGACAAACTCTACCAGCTGGAGGGCCAGCATATGATGGTGACAGCGGAGGACGAGACATCTCCCCCAATCAGGAAGCGCCAGTCGTCGGACCCGACGAGGCCAACGTACGATTACTTTGAGACGCTGGCCTACCTGCAGGCCAACTACGGCATCCGCGACAGGCCGCTGCTGGCCAAGAGCCTCACTGCGGCGGCCTTCGTCCTCATCGGTTTCGTGATGGCATCCCAGCCCTTTTTGCCGGGCGCCTCAGTGGGCTGGCTGACCCTCCTGGGCGCCTTTTTGCTGATCATCCTAGCCAAGTTAGATCACACCCGGGAGGTGCTCCGTATGGTGGATTGGTCGGTTCTGCTCTTCCTGTCCGCCCAGTACGTGTTCGCCACGGTCTTGGATCGCCTGGGTTTAATCACCTGGCTTTCCGACCACTTGGTCTTTGTGATAGGGAGTGTGGATAAGCGCCACCAGATGACGGTGGCCATTCTCCTGATCCTCTGGATATCGGGCTTCGTGTCGGCCCTTGTGGGCAATGTGCCGGTGACCGCGCTGATGCTCAAGGTTATCATCGAGATTTCGGCGAGTGACCTCGATATCCCGCTATCACCGCTCATCTGGGCCTTGTCCCACGGAGCCTGCTTTGGCGCCATCGGATCCCAGTTCGGGGCCAGTGCTTATATGATCAGTGCTATCCTGGTCAGGCAGTTTGGCCGGATCTCCGTCCTGGAGTTCTCTGGGTACGGCTGCCCCATGATGATTGCCAGCCTCCTGGTCGCCTCGGCCTACCTGCTGATCGCACACACGGTCTACGCCTGGCATTGATTTTAAATAATTTATTTATTTTAATATTTTTTTAAGTTAAATAAATCAAGTACATTTATGGGCGTTTTAAAAATTTAATAAGGCAGAATATTTGTTGATCCAAGGGTGTCACGCTCTAACTTTAAATCGAATTTATTAGTTACAAAATTCATCAAAAAGTTGCGTTCACGTTAGATTTATTTTTAGTTCAAATATAAAAAATTTCCATTTACAAATATAAATTTATTTTTAGTTCAAACTTAAAAATTTCCTTCTAACTGGAAAGCAGCTAAAACTATTTCCAACTTCTAAGGTAACTCAAAAGGTAATAGTGAAGACTTCAGACAGATTTACCATTTACCAAATCTTTCATAACTTTTTATACCCGGTACCCATAGGGTACAAGGGTTAGTTAGTTAGTTAGTGCCAACCGAGAATGTATGTAACAGGCAGAAGGAGTCATCTTCGACCCCACAAAGTATCACTGTGGACGGCAGTCCACGTAGTGACGATGAGCACCGAGACTGTGGTGCGCAAGGAGACTACTATATACAGCCGTAGAATTGAAAATCTGCTACGATAGTCCGATCAGAACCATTTATATCTTGATCGAAAGGTATTGTAAATCTCTTTGAAACTGCTTACTAAGATTTTTAAAACGGACGTTGCCTGTTTTGCCTTTTTAAATTTTTCAGCTAAGTGCCGATTTTAAAACTAATTAAACAATTTTTCAATATTTTTGTTCAAATAACTATTAATCGTCACAAAATTTGGTATCAGAAATTTTTAAAGTTGAATGTGCCATCGTCACTTTTATCTCACCTCGTCAAGAGGTGTTTTTGTTTGATATATATTCTTGATCAGCATCACCAGCCGAGTCGATTAAGCCATGTCCGTCTGTCTGTCTGTCCGTCTGTCCATCCGTCCGTCCGTGTGAGACAACAGATCTCAGAGACTATACGAGCTAAAGTTACCAAATGTGGTTACAACATTGGAATCTGTTGCACGCAGATCAAGTTTGTTTTAAAATTAGGCCACGCGCACTTCCGCCCCCGAAAATCATAAAAAACGTTATATTAGTTGTAGACGTGATTTAAAGTAAATAGATAGACTTAATAAGTCGGCAATCGTGGACGTGTTCTGAAATTTTGAGTAAAATCGGATGATAAACATAGAAGTTATTAAACAATAAAGTTTATGTGTATACTTCTTCTTCACGAGAGAGAGAGAGGGAGAGAGTTCCTAGTTCCAAGTTCCTAGCAACATTTGTCTTTGTTGGGTGTTGCTCAGCATTTTCCTAGCAATATTTGGCTCTTTCGAGTGTTGCTTAACATCTTTCAGCAACATTTGTCTTCATTTGTCAACATTCCATGTTCATGTGCTATTCAATGTCACTTACAATGCTTTGGGTACCGGGTATCTCACAGTCGGTCACACTCGACTATAGCTTTCCCACTTGTTTTATTTTATTTATATATATATAAATTTATATATTTTTAGTAATAATTTTATATCGTTCTTTTAACTATCAAGCGCTGTGTACCCCAAAGGACTGTTCTTGGTAAATTGTTGTTCGCTATTTATGCTAATGACTTACCTAATGACTCAACCTAAGCATAAAGCCAAAACATGCACTTAACTTACTTTAATGATGAAGTCTTCGGCAAGTATGCATATAATTTATGTATCTTTAAAGTTTAAACATAAGTAGAACTGCTCGTTTTATATTTAGTGTTACGTGCATATACCTCTCAGACTTGCAGTAAGAACACAAAAATAAATAAATAAAAAAATATAATTGTTTTTTCCTTTCGATCTACTTCCCTACAATAAACTATTGACTCGACTGAATGTCAAAGTGGAAGCCAAGTAACGTCAGACCCGGAGATCTTCTCTGGCAACAAAGTTAAAGCACTTTTGAAATTTGTTGTTGCTTTGTTTTCGTCGGTTGGTTGGTTTGGTTGGTTGGTTTTTAATTAACGCTTTTGCAACAAACTTGCCATTAGCCAGATTTTACAACTTGCGATTCTTTTTCGCAACGCCCGCATTACAACTAACCAGCGGAAAGAGATGCAAGCAGAGCGAGTCTTTGGCCAGTCGACTGTCGACAGTCACATTTGTTGTCGGAATTTTTAGTAGTAGTAAAAATTGTTAAATAGTCTGCGGCGGTAGAGGCTGGGCCGACTTACAAAAAAAAGAGTAGACAAATTTAAAAACCTAATTGGAATGCTTAAGCAACTCCAAACTCGACGGTATCATACACCTGGAATTGCAGGGGTCATAATTAAAATTAACCATAAATTATTAATAATATAAAAATGAAATTAAAGGTACAAATTATGTAAACATTATATTACTAGGCTAATATTTCCCTTAAATAAAAGTTAAATTTTAAGACGGAAGCAAATTTACAAAGTAGGTAAATAGTCTTAACGTGTAAAAGTATTTATTAAGTAATTTTATGATACCTTATTAATATTACTTTAAGCATTCAGGCTTGAGAATGTAATGCCAGCACTCTTAGGAAATAATTAAATAGAAAAACAATTTTATAACATTTTTTTTTCTCATTAACAAACCTTATACTATTAATTCATATAGTTTTCTTTAAGTAAAATATTTAATTCCTTTAATAATTTTAAATAATATTAATATTTCATGAAATTCACATGTTTAAAACATTTAAATAGTTTCAAAGGTTACAGATAAATTAAACCACCTAAACTAAGAGATATTTATTTCATTTACAGGGTATCCAAGCTCCACAGATGATGCTTAAAAGTGAAATCACTTTGGGGATCATTTCCACTTGCTCCCAGACTCCCTCTTTCGGCTAACTAGCCAAGCCAACTCTCCCACTTTTTCCCACCGACTTCCTCCTATTTGGCTCAGCTATATTTCCACAGATTTGGGGCCGTTTCGGCTCCCAGCTATGGTAGCCAACCAATTTCCAATCATCCCCGGCCCGGCCAGCTGATGAAGTGCCATTTTAGCATACATTGTCGGTGGAACGCGGATTCGGATCTGTGGGTGAAGTGAACTGGCGTCCATATGCTTCTGCTGCCGCTGGACCCGGTGGGAGGAGCTGAGATCTCCGCGAATTCTGTGAGTGCCAACAGGTTTACAATCCATCTAGCAATTATTCCAGCCATACAGCTGACCCTCCATAGACGTCGCAACGTCAGCTTTTCCGGCTTATTAGCCAGACTTTGATTTATGCCTGGCTCCCAAAGTAATTGCCAAACGTTGCATTTGGAGCTGCTTTATTCAGGAACTCTAATGAGCCATTGATGGCTCTTACTTTCTTTTTGTTCGCAAGGGAAGTGAGTATTTTTTGTCATAGAACTCAAATCTCTAACTCAAAGTTCACAGACTTTGAATCCGTTCTATATCTATATCTTCAGCGCCTGGAGTAATTTCTCCCAAATGAGCCCATCTGCGAGTCAACTTTTGGCACAAATATTTGAAATCACAAAGCCGCCTCGGCGTCGGCGGCTTCAGAGGTTGACAAAATCGTGTTCAGTGGCCCAGAGTGGCATGGCAGAGTTCCGCATTGAATCGCGGCCTCTGGACACTCGAACTATGCTGGCTTGGTATGGGAATGGGGGTCCGGTATTGGAATTGGGATTGGAACTGGGATTGCATTGGGAGACAAATGTGCAAAAACATTTTAATGAATTAAAACGCTGAAGATGGCTGAATATAGCCAAACATATTTTCTTTATATTAAAAGCGATTAAAGCCATGGAGACAGTCGCGCGATTCTATGCTCTGCAATGCCAAGAACTGCTCATCTAATGAATTAAATAATAGAACCTGTAATTAAATAATTACAAATTGATTGGCTCAATTGATTGATTGATCGATTAAATCAGGTATGGGAAATATTTATTGTTTTACTGGAGGAAAAAATGATAAAGAATTTTACATTTAAAAACAAAATAAATCGGAGAATCAAATGATATCATTAATCATTAAAACAAGTAAGGTAACTATTTATTTCTTCGGGGCTTAATAAATATATTCACAAGTCTATCAGTATATAAATTTACAATTATCTTCAATTTTTATTGAGTGGATATTTCCTTTAGAAATTTATCATTTAAAGTAATTGAATAAATATTCTAATTCATTTTTCGCCTGAAGCTGTTAAAGCCACCTCTAAAAACCACTGATATCTTATCCATTCCGTGAAAGCCTCCACAAAGTTCCCATAGAATTCCCTCCCATCAACTATTGGCTATTTGCTAATAAGCCAATCTGTAGAGCAATCAAATGTCAATACATGGGACATAAAGTTCACTGATCTGGAGATGGAACAATATAAAACCATTTATTACTCCTAATAGTCCAGCTCGTACTAATCCTATGCGTTTCCCAGTCGTCTCTCTCCATTTCTCCGCCGGCGACAAACGACGATTGGTCGGATAAAATGTTTGGTGCCATTCGATCGCCGATGCCCGTGGAGGACATGAACAAAGCCACGTCGTAAACTGACTTGACTTGGCAATCCGCGCAGCTACACACGTCGCGGTGCGTGGACCAGAGATGGCAGCGTTGGCCATCACGGGAGTTTCCTGGGTTTTATAATATTAAATATATTAATGAAATGTATGCTAAAAAAATATTTATATTTATATTGGAAATTAATTTTTAAATACATAATTTTTTCTTGTTTAGTTACTTAGGGAAGTTAACTAAGAGAGACTTGATATCATATTCAATAATAATGAAAACAAACATGTCTCTACTATTTCTTTTTTCGTTTATATAAATAAAATGTTTCCAATTCGTTCTGTAACTCTTAAAATGCAACTTCTCTTTAATTTTCCTTTAAAAGTAAAAGAAATAAATATATACACTTCCCTCACGCACCCATCTCCCTCGTTCTGACTAGAAAAACTCCCAGGAAAAAACACAAAAAGCGGGAATGGACGGCTCAGCTCCTTTGCATACTCAGCGTCTCCTCATAGTGCGAAGAGCAATGCAAGGGATTCGAAAAATTCCCAGGCGTTTGCGGCTGCTGCTGCCGCTGCTGCCGCTGCTGCACAGCAAGATGGCCATCTAATAAATTCAGCTAATTAATGGCGAGTATGAGAGCATGAGATTGAGCCCCAGCCCCAGCATGGTTCGATTCGCTCCGCTCCTCATAGTGTGCTGCAGAGCAGTGCGAACCGCACATTAGCAAAAATCTACATGATATTGAGATGCCACAAGGTGCCCGAAGATGAGCCCCAGAATCTTGCAGCACACCTGAATGCCAGCCTCATTATGGAGTTAAGCCGAGCCGGTGCCTGCCGTTGCCTGCCGGTGACTGTCTGCTGGCGGCAACAGCCTTAGATACAGATTTCTTATCATTAATTAAAGCCAAGCATGTTGGCTACCGTGTCCGGAGATATAAGGCGCTCCCGGCTCCATGGATCCATGGATCCCGATCCCGATGTGGCAGCATCTTTCAACTGACCGCTGGCCTCGGCCTGGGGGCGGTGTCCATCGATCCATCGATCCCATGGCTGCGGCACACGCCTTATCGCTGGCACGCAATCGTTGTGGTTTGTGTGGCATGCCCATGGCACCACCTTCTCCTGCTCCTGATCCGCCTTATCCTCCTTTTGGCCACTCCAAGGTGTTGGGGCTGAGCATCGGGCGCAACTTCATTTGCTTAAATTGAGCGCCGTTTAAGGTGTTCTCGATAAGAGTGAGATTTTCCAGATTTATTATCAACTATCTGGGATTTGCACAGGATTTTTGTTCTGGAAATACTCAAGACTTAAGGGATTTAAATTGGTATATTAATACATTATTATATATAAAATATATTTTGGCATTTAATAATATAAATTAAATAAAGAATGAGATATTTGTATAATATAATAATTAATTTCTTTGAGCAGTTTAAAATGTTTTTAATTAAATACCCAAAAACAAATAGAGAATGATTATAAAACCCGTGATGAACATCCTGGGAACTATGCCACATTATAATGATGGAATGAAAGAAACTTTAATATTTCACCTTTCACCAAATATTTCAAGCAATATTGTAAAATTTATAATGATTTTCAATCAAGCCAGATTTAATTGATTTCCCCAACTTTACTGTGCCAAAAAAAAGTAATTTTCTTTTTAAAAAAAGTCAATTAAAACCCTGAAAACCTATATCTCCTTAAATTCACCTATAAAGCCTTATTCCTTCAAATAATAATTTTCCTTGAAAAAAAAACTACCCGCCAACTCCTCCCACTTTAATGGAAATGCTGTAAATACCTCTAGCCAGCTATTAAGTTTTGGCGAAATTTCCCATAGCTTTCAATGTTATTTTCGAGACTCCTAGAGACCCGTCAAAGTGCGATTGCAGTGACACCAAAGATTTTCATTCCATTTCCCGCTCCGCCGTAGCCGATGCTGCCGCCGCCGCCGCCTTGCCAAAAATGATTCCCCCGGGCAAAAGTCTCGGCAAACTCTCCCCATCTCATCTCATCTCGCCTGGCGTTGTCAACAATGTAATTTATCAGGCAAGCGACATAATTACCTGCCACTTATGGCAATAAAAAAAACCAACGCAGACGGAGCGAGAGACAGGAAAGAAACTCGGCCCAAACCCGAGGCCCAAGGCCCGAACCAAAACCAAAGCCCGGCCACGAGTAGCTCGCTGCATTCAAATGCCGTCCGCAGCGGGCAACTGAAGCTGAAGGATTTATGTTCTTACAAAACGCTCCGAGGCGCTTAACAAGTGAGGCAGCCAACCGGCGACCGGCGACCGAAGACCAGGCCAATAGATTGATCGTACTCAGTGCTGGGCGGATGGAGGTACACTGGGGGAAAATATAAACTTTTTCCTATCAAATAAAAAGTCTTTATTTGGGTTGCTTAAAATAATGTAAGAGTATATTCATTAATTAAATATTCTGCAAGTAATATACTTAAATTAGAACTCCACATGGGATTTCCCGGAATATATTCAGATCATGTCATGCTCAAAATATATTTAAAATATTTATTTATGGATATATCTATATAAAACTATGTAATCAATGAATTTATTAATTTTCTACGATGCTTTTATTGTCTTACAATACTGTTTAGGCAGAAAATAAACGTTGCAAATGATTTTTACATATTATGGAATGACATTTAATATGAAAGCTATATTTTCAAAGACTGTTATTCACTTAAATATATTAACAAAGGGAAACCTAACCATATATCGAAATAAAAATAAGAAATTTTTGATATTTTTTCTCGCTATGTATAGGGAGTAGAGCAGCAGAGAAACGAGGAATATATAAAAGACAGGGCTTGGCGCACGGGGCGTATGGGCAATGAAAATTCCCGCCATTTGGTAGCCGCCGTTTAGCGCCTGCCTGCCTGCTCCAACTGATTCCCACAACCGGCGGCGCATCTGCTTTGATCTCGATCCTCTTTTTGCCGCCGCTGATCGTTGCTCGCTGCTCACTGCTCCCTGGTAGCTGTGAAGGAGATTCGTGCCTGCCCCCGAGCCGAGAGCGTTGACAAGTCACATGAGCATTGTGATCTAGCCGAGGACTTAACATATTGGCCAACGCCGACGCCGCCGTCGCTGCGGCTTAACTCTCGGGGTGTCCGCACCAGCTGCACCTGCGGGGGGTGGTGCCGTTGGTTGTTGTCTTGGTCCTGATCCTCGTCCGCCTCGACTGGCGTAAACTGGTTGACAAATAGCGGTGGCTTTTGGTGGGACAGAACGTGGTTTAGCGCTTGATTTGATTGCCGAGGATTGATGGTAAGTGAAATGGATTGATTGCTGTCTTGGATTTTTGGGGTGTACTTGAAGTAAATTGTAAAGACATTTGTTTATTTTGAAAATATTATATAGAAGACACTTTAACAAGTTTCAGAAAACAATCCTACATACAACATTGAAATATTTTATTATTTGATTTTATTATTATCATACGCCATATATTGCTTATAGATTTTCAGACTTCAAAATAATATTTATGCAATCAAAAGTGCCTTTATTTTATTTAACATAAAAACATTTTAAAACAAAAGCCGAATATCTAAATTGTTATAGAAAAATTATAATTTTCTCTTAATATCAAAAGAAAGCTGTCACAATTTAATTTAGAAAGTTTTAGAATAACATTGGCTATAAAATTCCTGAATTAATTGCTATCATTAATTAATATTTTCCAGTCATGACAGTTAACTATAAATTATAATATTAATAACAAGTTAACAAGAATAAATCGAAATACTGTATTTACATTTAAGGGCTTTTCGTTTTGACTTTTCTCCTGCTTAAATTCCTAAAATATTCCTCTCAATTGATAATAATGAACCCATGTACGATAATGTCAGACCGCATCTGCAACGACCACATTACCATGTCGAATTCCTTATGGATTCCGCCCAAATCTAACTCATTCCTGGCCATATATGAGCGCCTTCTAGCCGCTACCGATCCCGAACCCAAACCCGAACCCGAACCCGATCCAATCCCGGAAAGCAATCATAACAGTACAGCAGCCGGCAAACACGATGGAACAATAACAGGGAGACTGGGACGACTTCTGTTGACCCCATCGAGGTGAACCCACCTGCTCCGGGGCCTTATCAATTGCCGTTAGCCGGGAGACGGGGAGGGGCTTGAGTAGCCGCCGCCTCACTTCCTAAAGCACCGAAATCGCCAGACAAATTCATATTTTATTGCCGCGCGGACCGTGGCCGGGGTCCAGAGGCATTAACAAACAATGGCCAACAAGCGGATCAATGGAGAAGCAAATATTTTCACTCGCCAGTGGTGCCTGTGTTGGCTAATCCGCGAGAGCAACAGCTCTTGGTCTCCTGCTCTTGTCTTGGCCATTGTTTTTGCCGTTGTTGCTGTTGCTATTGCCGCTTTGGCCAAATTGCATTTTGAACATAATTCTCATATGTCGTTCTGGCAGTTATAATCACGTTCACAGCTCGTTAGCCGAATGCGAATACAAATAAAATTACCGAAAAAAAACCCGAATCGGAGCCACAACCCACCTGTAGCCGTGCATTGCTCCTCCGCACTGCCTGTTTGGCCATAATTGTCGGGAACCAGCATATCGTACACGAGGATGGCCAACCCGCTGGCTAGCTGGCTGACTGGATAGCTGGCCGTATCACCATATTGACCATTAGGCGGGCCGAGAGTGCGTTTTGCATTTTGTGCATCTTCATCGATTTCACCATTTGGCGCGCGGTGCATAATTGGCCGGGCCAAGACCGACCAAGACGGGGCCAAGACCATCATGGGGAGCACCGGGAATATTTCCTTTTTCAAATTTATTTTCCACAACTAGCCTAGAAAACAATATTAAAATATATTTAAACATTTATTAGAATGCTTTATTATATATTTTATATGATTTTAATATTTATATTTATTGCAAAATTTATAAATAAATAAAGGTAGTTTTTCTTAGTGCACTAGGAGCAGGTCAGAGTCAAAGCAACGGCACGTTTTCCTTGCCGCTGATGATTACCGATATTGCAGGCAGTGAAAAATGCGTTGGATGCGTGGAAAAGTTTTCTGTTTTCTTCATACACCCAAAAAATCTGGTGGCGGTGAAAATTCCCTCCATTCCGCTTGATTTCATGCCAGACAACGTGAAAATGGGTGGACCTCGGCGTAAAAGACACTCGGGGAATTCCAAAAGGAATTTGGCAGGTACGATAGTAACTAATTTTTTAGAGGCTCTAATGAGTTGGAGGTTACTTAAATTTTAATAATAATAATTGCAGCTTATCATAAATATTTGATTGTCATAGTTGCGTAACAAATGTTGATGTCAACTATAAAATATTAATGTGGAATATTTAAATTGTTTTGTTTACATATTTAATCTTTTTTTTGACATTAAACCATTAACAAGTAAATTAGCATGATAAATTATAGGTCTGTGATATTTGTTAAGAGTTTTAATAATTTATTTTATCCAAACGAAATGAATTCACACTTTCTCTTTACAGTACTTAATTTCAAACTTTGGCGCTTATTTTCTAACATAATTCGGTCAGTCTGGCAGCACCAGCATTACCTTTTTTCTTTGATATGGCAACACTATAAGTCACGTTATTAACATAGGAAATTTAAATAATTTGCTTTAGGACCTTTAATTTACTTATAAAAAAAACGTAAATATATTAAACGGGGAGAAATGCGTATTAATTAACTGAATAAACTTATATTTAAAGATTTATTTTTTAAGCTTTACATTTTGTTTTTAAACTCTATTTTATTTTATAAAAAAAACAGGTTTTAAGCATAACATTAACTTAACTAAAAATTTTCCAGCCCCGATTTACAGAGCTGTTAAAAAAATCAGCTGAGTGAACAGCAACATTTTTTTCTAGCAACATGTTGCTGGTTTCTATTTTTTACTTAAATATGTTTCCCTTAAAGTACATTTTGACAAGAAAACTAAGTCTCGTTACTAATTATATTCGTATTAGTTTTTGTAAACTATATTTATTAGGTAAATTTCATTTTATAAATAACATTTCAAGAGAGCGCCTAACAGCAAGAGTAAGCTTTTGAAGCTTTTGGGAGAGCCGCGTCTATTTAAGCCACCCGCTTGCCGTTATTTTTTTTAATCTTGCAACTCACCCGCGCCGCTTTTGGTTCCGTTAGGAAAAATCCCCGGAAAAGTCCAACAAAAACATCGGTATCCGCAAAATCGCCGGGCTAAAATAACACAAAATTATTGTTTAGTGGCTGCTGGAAATTAATGGTTAATACTACATTTTTGAGTATTTAGTGCTAAGAGACTGGCCAACGATAAATGCGCTTCGTCCCAAAACGACTTGCAAGCACAAAGCCGCCGCCGTCGTCGTCGTCGCCGCCGTGCAAACAATAATAATGAAAAGCGCCAGACAAAAACCGAAAAGCCAATTAGCTTTCTGGCCATTTGAATGCCGTTTGTTAGATTAAAATAAAAGAGATAAATTCGCTAAATGCTGGCACATTCGTATCCAGCCAAGTTAATTAAATAAAACATGTTTGTCGAACCAAACGGAGAAGCTGTGTAATAAAGTCCAAAGCTGAAATCAAAATAAATTCAAAGCAAAAAATCCTTAGTACACACAGTGGTGTGTGTGTGCGTGTACGTTCGTGTGTGCCTGCCTGCGTGTGTGTGGACTTATGCGCATGCGCCAATTGGAGTTTTAAGGCATTAATTGCTTTTTTTGCTGCAATACGATCGAAGGTGGGTGCTAACCTGTTTTTTGGCTTTTCAATAGATTTGTTGGATTTATTTCAACATTTCTGTGGGCTCTCTATTGTGATTATTCTTTCTTTTTTTTTGTCAACGAACTGAAAAGGCGCCCACTCGTAATGTACCCCCAGCCTGCCTGCCCCCGCACCGACCCCCCCTCTTGGGCCACCACCCGCACATTTACTACGCGCGCTCTTGGCACAAAAAGCTCTCCGGCTCTGCGACGGCGTAAGCTTTTTCTTTCATTCAAGTCGCCGCTGCCGCTGCTGCTGCTGCCGCTGTCGTCGTCGTCGCTTTGCCGTTATGTTGCGTGAAAGTTAATTCCGTTTACTATCGGCATTCATCAACATCATCATCATCATCGTCGTCGTCGTTGCCGTTACTCCCACAACAACCCTGCACTCACCCGCGCCTTAACCCTATTGCGACGCCACCTTTTGCCGGCTTTTTGTGCCGAGCATTTAAGCAGTAATTGACATGCATTCGCCGATATGTGTTGACAGATAACTATACTGGCTCACTCGCTCGCTTGCGCTGGCCTTTTGCCCTTTCCTTTCGCTTTTCCAAACATCAGAGGCGCAGGAGGAGGAGGAATACATTTGGAGACGGGGGCGGATTATTATTACGGACGGGGGGCTTAGGGGAGTGTCGGCATTCGCCGCGAAGCCCAATTTTCATCATCTTGAGTGTGGCTTAAAAGATTACCAGCGGCGGAGGAGTAACGTAGCATTGCCTTTCGCGGGGGTGGCACAAGCCGAATCCGAAACCGAAACAAGTTTCTGGATTTTGCATTTTATTTGCATACCTTTATTCGAGCCAAAAATGAAATGAAAATAAGTTTTTCCCGCTTGCTTTTACTTGCTAGTTGAAGCCACCAAGTGAAACCTTAAAAGTCGCATTACCTCATTATGTAATAAGAGACTCGCAAGCACGTCTCCGATAAGAACTTGGCATTCCCACGCATTCTCACAGACGTGTAATAAAGATAGTCAGCCAATTAACAATTTATACATAATTATTTTAATTAAACTTTATTTTATATATTTTGTTAATTCTTGCTTTCGAAAAACATAATAATAGTTATTATTATAATTGTACCGTCTTGTTCTGAAAATTTGAGTACAATTGGATGATAAACATGGGAGTTATTAAGCATTAAGATTTTAACCTTTTAACATATATATCTTGCTCGCACTTATGCTTTGTCGCTGTGTCTTAAGCGAAGACTCTTAGGTTCGAGTCGCGTTTTAAGTATATTTTCTTAGAGTATATATATTTTTTTTTTTTGTAATTTTTTTTTATTATATATATCGGAGTAATATTTAAGAAGGTAGGAAAATGCTTGTTGAAGGTCATTTAACCTCAGCACGTTTTTCTCTTAATTAAACACACAAGCTTTGGGTATCAGGTATCCCACAGTCTCGAGCACACTCTACTGTACCTTCCTTACTTGATTTTATTATTTCATTAATACGGTTACTTCCCGCTAACCTTATTTCAAAATAAGTTAACCTCTTTCCTCCTTAAGTAGCCACTAACCAAGACCTGAAATACTTAAGGCTTCCAAAGAGGATTACAAATATTTTTCTCTAAACCCAAACTCAAACCCAAATCCATGCCAAGTTTTTCTCTTTTTTTCTGCCAGAGATTATGTGTGTTTTTGAAGGTTATCCTGGAGGAAATGCAACCTTATTTGCCGCTCCTTCCGAGATCACTTTCATATTCAGCGTATAAATTACGTTTCTGGAAAAGTGTAATCCGCTTTTTGGCTTAGCATTTTGCTGCCAGTTCGCCGAGAGAAAGAAACCAAATTGCGCTAACTTAATCAGAGCGACGTGCAATTACTTGCATTAGAGCATTTCCACCACGTCCTCCGACTGCAGTTGCTCCACGGCACTCCACGGCACTCTCATCGTCAGCTTCCAGAGTTTCCCCAGTCGCTTTCTTGGCCCAGCTCTGGTTCCATTTGTGCCCGTTACCTTTTGTCATCCAACGCGCCTTTCAGCAGCTCACCGAAGCGACCGAGAGGCACCGTCGACGCCGAGGAAATATCGCACTTAAATTGCACTTAATGAAGCTGCATCATCACATTTTGCATTTCATGAAGCACTTGGCGAAAAACCTTGATAAAATGTTAAGAAAACACAATACATAAATTATCAAAGTGGAAGGTAGAGGTGCCTCAAAAGCGGTTTGACCTTTAAAAATCTGTCTTCCATTGAAAAACCTTGCTTTAAAGTTTAAACTTTAGGAAAATGTACACCAAGTTCTGAGATTCCGTCTTCTTGCGGATAATAAATTCCTAGAAAATATTCTTAATTATAAAACACTTTTTCCAGTTCTCTGTCTGTTGGTCGGACGGACTCACTCCATTGCCATTTCTTTGCGTACGTGAGGAGACTCCCGGCTCGGGGAACAATGGCCGAGCCACTTGCATTCAACAGACAAATGAGTGGAAATTATGCCAAGACACTGGCAATTAATAAGTGGGGGAAAAGCAACGTAAGCCGACCCATTCTTCCGTTTGTCGATGCCGCCCATTCGACTTTTGTCTCTGGCCACCTGCTGTTATCCGCCTTCAGTGATTACAGACACTCAACACACCTTTGCACACACACCACCCACTCCGGAAAGTCACCCCCGAAGGCCCACCCCTTTGCCGGAGGAATCCCCTTCAAGCCGAACGTCTCATTTACATGCTTGCATTCGGGGGCGTCGAGTGTTTGCCAGCGGCAATACATAATAATCCCAGCTCGGTCTGCACTGCTCGAAATCTCTCCGTTCTATCGCCTCTCGTTGGCATGTCTCGGGGCTCTAAAATATAATTGGGTTGCGCAGGTATCTTGATTTGAATTTAATGGGTTTTTTTTTTACAGCGATAGCTGGGATTGATTTAATAATTGGTTATTGTTCACCCGATCGTTGGCGTTGAGATAAATTTGCATTGTTAATTGCCTAGAATATAGATTTAAGTAAATCAGAATTTAATACGTTTTTCATTGGCTTTTATTTGATTCAGGCTCATCTTAAAAAAGTAGCCAGCTGGTGAAGTCTAGAAATAATAAATAAATATTTCCATATTTCTTGACAAGAATATCCTTCTAAGCTTGTGGCAAATTAATTTCAAAGCTTGTTGCAACCTTTAGAAATATCTGAGATACGTCAGAAACTTAAGAAACTTAAACCAATTAAGTTAGGCTTTTAGTGCACAATTTTAATGACTTGTAAGACGCTGTCATCGCAACTCAGCACTTTCCCATCAACCTAATTGAGTTAATTTGGTTGAAAAGAGCCTTTTTCCAAGTGCAAAATTAATCGCCTGGCCAGGACCAACCGCACTTGGCAATTGTTTTGGCCAGGTCGCCATAGGATGTCAGGTAATATACATAAGCAGGCACGCAAGAGGTTCTGGGATTGAAATTGGGCAAACACCAGAACTGTGACCATAACACACACACACTGAGACCGTACCCACTCGTTCGAGTGCCAATACACACGCAACCAGGAACAGGTACAGGTAAATTCCCTCGAACCCACACACGCACACGACAATCAATATAAACGCATTTTCATAATTAATCAATGCTGAATAATTTGCCAGACAGAGCCAGGCTATGTTGGGAAACTCACGGGGGGTGTGTGTGTGCTTTGGGGTAGGTGGTGGTGTTCGGCCGGTGGTGCTAATAAGCAAATCTCAGAGGTTTGTTTTGGCTTTTATCGGTCGCAGTGGCGGCTTTGTGGTAAATACACGAAATACTCGCATCTATCTATCCAAATTCCAATTTCCAAACTCCAAATTCCAATCCAATCCCAATTCCACACACATGAATTGGCATACCAACGGCGGAAAGTCAAGCCAACTGTGAAAACCGCTTTTACACTCGTGACAGAAATAAGCGATAGTGAAAATTGTTATAAATAGCATTCAGCGAGCTTCTGGTTTAAAAATAATATGCAAACTTTAAACTTTAAATGTGTGGCGAAAATAGAAATTCGTTTGCATAATAGAGTCTCCCTAAAAGGTCCTTACATGTTTAATGCCACTCTATTTCGGGCATCTACTTTGACAGCTTCTAACAAATTTTAAATGAGTATTAAATCAGATTGGAAGCTCAATCAAAACGAAATACTACCCCATTATATACTAACAGTTGCCCAGTGTAAGCGGGCCACTAATAATCTCATTAGTTTATTTGACTTTCAGTCGAGTTCTCGCATCAGAAAAATAGCCAACAACAATGCCTGAAAGTGGGGCCACTAAATGGTGGCTTTAGCGTCTCCCCAGACCAACTCGGCCGCATTGTGTTGCCCCAATGGAATCTGGAATCTGCCCAGGACTCGCTCCCTTTTTACACACGCCAACCCACAATCCGAGTGGCTGCTCTGCTGCTCTTTGTGTGTGCGGCCTGGCATGTTCTGCGTATTATGTGTATTTAAAGATCATTAGTGCGCAATTTATATGTAGATATTCCGGGATATACGGACAAGTGTGTATCGATTACCACCAGTTGAGCGGGCGGGCTGAGAGAGCTTAGTGCCAGCCATTGCAGGGCCAACGTGTGGCGCATTGTTAGGAATGATTAAGAGGCTTCGATGGCATCAGCGGCCAGGAGGTTGCCAAGGTTGAGGAGCTCGAGGTGGTTTCCGAGGCTCAGAGGTGGGCGCTATTGTGGGCCCAGGGCTCAAGGTGGTGTCAAGGTCAAGCGTCAGGATATGTGGCTTCCCCATGGGGCTGTTCCGGCATAATCGAAGCTAAGCCGGATGTGGGGCCAAATGAGAAAAAAAAGAAGACTTAAATGGCGAAAAAATTGGAATTTTGCTTAGCACGATGAATTGGCTTAAATCAAGCCAAGGAACCATTAATAAAGGCTTTTCCTTATGGGTTGAGCTTATATTTATGGGGTTCCTGATGGAATTATGTTGAATAAACTATGGTTATAAAGTCGTGGAATAATTGGTTGTGATTTTAACTTGAGTAAATTTAGTAATAAATGAGTCCTAGGGAATATAATAAATTTACACTGAATTTGGTACCTAAAAGCTTTTATTGCATACTTTTAGAAACTTTTTTAAGGGATTTAAGCCCCTATCGGTTTTTGTAAATCAGTTTTTTAATAAGAAAAGTATATTCAATAAAAAATATATAATAAATAAATAAGTAAGTAAACCACTAAGTTTTAATCCCAATTTGGTAGCAAAATTATATATTTAAATTGCCAAAACCGTATTACTTAATATAATTACCTGGCACAATGTTTCAAAATGAATTTCCGCCATCATTTTGCCATTTTGCTTGTCTTTTTATAAAATATTTTCTCACCGATTTTCCGCAATTTCCCCAAGCGCCCCAAAGTATGCCATGAAAAATGGCTCGATTGCCTGTGCCGCAATTTAAACGAAAAATTCAACCTGTCCTCCCTGGCCTTTCCTTTTCACCGCCAGCCATCCATCGGCCATATATCGTTGTCAATTTCGCCCCGATAACAATCAAGATTCCATTAAACGTATAAGAGACTTGCGGCCCATCAACTGTCGCAGCGCTTTTGCATATATTTCCATAAAATAAAAATGCAGGATCCCGATCCCGATCCCGACGCGGATCCGGAACCTGAACTGGTCCAGATAAAGCGAATTAAACGCAGGTCCCGGGCGGAAGAGAGGTTTGCGGATTAAATTAATGTGGGGAAACAATGTGCGAGTGGTGCGCCAGTTGTTGCCACTCGCTCTAATGAAGCAACATTTGCGCACCCACACAGATGCGCTCCGCACACACACAGACGTACTCTGCACACAGGATACGCACGCACACAGCCATCTGCATAGCGAGGCAAATAGCGAAAATTCCATTGAAGCTCTTGTGCGGCAGCAAAAAGAAACCCGGAGCCAGCCATAAATATTTTTCGAAATAAATTCTCGTTTACAAATTATGATTTTATGACTTTTTGATGGCCCGCCACAAAACCCACACTTACGCAATTCCCACATACACAGAGGCACGGACACTCAGGCATACGCAGGGTAATATATTTCCAAGGGAGTGAGGGGCAGCGACTCGAAGGAAAAACGCTTTACGTATTTATAGCAATTTCGCATTGGGTTGTAGACCGGCTCTACAGCTTTATATATATCGATACAAAGGACCTTGCTTTTTTTCCTCTGCCCATCACACAGTTTGCATTAAAAAATTGGCACAAAAAACAAAGAGAGAGAGGAGAAAAATGCAGACAAAAAAGGCGCAAAAAAACCTTAAAGCGGCGCCCAAAAAAAGTTATTACACAAAAGCGCGAAAAAATTCTGTTCGAGTTGAATGCAACTTCCATGTGTACGCACAGCTCAGGGGAAAATAATAGTACGTAAGATGGTGTTGGGAAAAATATTAAAAATATTATTAAAATTAATTTTTGGTACAAGTAAAGTCTAGCAAATTTTTGAAGATATTTATTTAATAAATATTGGAGGTGAAGCTAAGAATAGTGATCATTTTTTACTTGCTTCTGAAAAGGTGTCCTTAACGGTATCATTTATAGTTTGAACAGAAAACTAAATGGTTTTTTTAGTGCCTTAATAATAATATTAATAATTATGAATGCCTTTTGGTACCTATGTAAAAATAAAGAGCCCAGCGCTGTAAGTAATATAATAATACAAATTAATAATATTAAATGTACTGTCTGATATTTATTTTCCGTTTTAAAATGTAAAAGTTGTCATTTAAAAAATACAGTTAGGTATTAAATATGTAACTTATTTGTATCGTATTGTCAGATATTTCTAAATAAGGTTAACACTATCTCAAACTGCGTTTAACTATGTCCAGATTTAATGTTGTTGCGCAATTATCTCAAATTAAATTGTCCTACATTGGGACTAAGCATAAAAATCCATTTAATTTGAAATTCCCAGTGCTATTATCCCAACCGGAAGTGTACGGTGTGTTGCAGCAGCAGCTGCTGCCACTTCCCAGCATTTTGTGTGCCATTTTTTGTGCGATTTTCGCGCTGCCTACTTTTGGGGCGCATAATTTATGACCGCCCGGCATTAAATTAGCCAAAGCGCAGCATGAAAAACGGCAGAAATGGCTGAAACGCTGGCGACAAGCGACGTCCGGCGCTTATTAGAAGATGACGGCGGGGGACGGCAGGGTTGGCAGGGACTAAGGCAGGCAGGAAGGGGGGAGGGGCTCTGCAATTGCTAGGGTGTTTCAAAGGGGGCGTGACACACATCCGTACAAATAGTTGAAATCTCTTTGGGGCCAAGACAGCGGGCAGCTACTAATATTTCACACATATTTCATGGCAGTTTTTCTGTTGATTCAGTGGGTCCTCCTTTTTTTATGGAACTTTTCGCAGCATGATTTAAGCAGCGGCTTTCACTGGCAATTTATCAAATATTTATTTGCCATTTACCTATGTGAATATAGCTTGTTCGGGGTATGCAAATAAGAAGAGTACAATAAAATACAATTGAAATTTTCGTAGCAATTTCGGTTGATTTAGCCTTGTTTCGGCAATTGCAATTCCCGAACAATGAGAAAATATTCGTTAATTTATGTTCTTTGAAATAAGAACAACTTTAAATAACAAGGGGAATTATTTTGTGAGTTTTATGGCATATTTTTTAAAATATTCTATGGTTATTGTTTATTTTTAAGTCGAGTGTTTATGTATTATTTAATTGAAACGAAAATAGAGCTTGTATGGAAATTTCATGGATTGCTTTGTTGAACAAAAAGCTTTTTGTTGTTCCAATTTATATTTCTTTTAATGACTTTTATAGAACATTTTTGTATTAAAATATTCTTAGTTCTTGGATGAATTTAAGAATTTTAAACATGGTTTTTAGAAAGGTAATATTATCTTTTCCCTGCACTACTCCCGTTCATTGGTCTGTCATTATTTATACCCATTTCCTTAATGCATTTCTTAAGCTTTCCGGGACTCTGCGGACAGCCCTCGTTATTTATCCTTGAATATATGTGGGTGTGGGTGAGTGTGGGGCTGTCTGGTGTTGGTTTGGTTGTGTTTACTTACAATTATGAGCGTGTTGATGACAACATTGCCAGCACCAGCACCAGCGCCTTCGTCATCGCCTTCGCCTTCGCCTTCGTCCTCCGACTCAAGCAGTCACACACTTGGAAAAGTTTTATACACATTTTTGCCAAGTCTTCGGAGGGGGCCTTGAGCTGCTGCGGCATTGCAATAATAATTACAAATGTTGCACAATAAATTGCAAAGTCAACAGACTTGCTGACGGCAGAGGCAGCGCCACCAGCAGCTGCAAGGATCTGAGGAAGCAGGAGCAGCGGCAAAATTACTTCCTGCTGAATCGTAGCGGAAATGTACATACAAATGGCTCTCACACAGACGCCAGCGCAATCACAATCCCAGAAACAGGATGTGTCTGACTGGAGCAGTCCTTTTCCGGTTGAGGGCGTGAGCACGAAATCGAATTCGATGCTCGTCCTGCTCTCCCTAAGCTCCCTAAACTCCCCCCGCTCTGTGGTCGTGTCACGCCGGCATCGCTGGCAGGACTCCTGCTCCTGGGAGAGTGGCAACTTGTCAAATAGAAAATCATAGAAAAAAGTCCCGCGGCGGCGACAAGATGCGTAATTGCAGAGCTCCGGGCGGGGAACTGTTGCACTCTAGCTGTAGCTGCCAAGGATGTGTGCTTTGTGTGTGTGTGTGTGGAAGGATGTGGCCGGATATGGAAGGATGTGTGGCCCAAATGCCACGGCTTTTTGCATTCCCACTCCCATTGCCACATGGTGGCGGTGACGACTCCTCTGTCCCCCTCTTGTCTTGTCGGAGAATGCAATAAATCCTGGACTGGCAAAACAATGACAAATGTCCTGGCTTCCGCTTTGCATATGTATGTATATATGTGCCAGTGTTTGTACTCCGCATGCCGGACGTTTAATTTGATATCCGCTTATTGCCAACAAGTCCCGGCAACGACAACGACTCGTGTCATCCGCATGCACTATGTTGAATTTGACCCGTTTCCGTGGCCAAAATTAAAATTTTTGAAATTAACAAGATTTTTCACTGCAGGTTTCTTGTATAATTATGGTTATGACTATAGGAAGGTATTTTAGAAAAGTGGGCGTGTCAACGCCCTCCTCCGCCCACAGAAATCGGAAAAAAAAGACAACTTTAAGCAATTATAAAGTTAGAGACAAATTTTGGAACACAGGATGAAAGTCCTATTTCAAATGTGTCCTGCAAATTTGGTCCAGATCGCATAATAAATATAGAAGTTATTCAATAAGAAACAATTTTTTATGCCTTTTTGAACCTTTCCACCTTCCTAAAGCATTTTTGCCAATTTCGCCATAAATTTGCAGAAAAATTTCGAACTTTATATTTTAAATAATGATGATTTGTCACTAATAAAAGTGTTTATAGCCTTTTTTTTCTCACAAAAGCTCCTTTGCTTACGCCACACTTCTAGCAGATCTTCAGTGCTGATTAAGATGTTGCTTCCTAATAAATCAAATAACGCAAAAAGGCGCAAAAAGCGCACAATGTGCTTA
>VNJW01001782.1:0-22368 GCA_008042615.1 Drosophila auraria | reverse complement strand
TCAATCAGAAGGCGGTTTGTTTATTGTAATAGAGATGCACAAAACAAGTGTGTGTGAAAGAGAAAAAAGATCGACTGCTGACCAAAAAAATTTCGCCAAGCTACAGAAAAGAACGAGCGTGACCAAGAAATTATAAAAAATAACAAAATTTACTTTTATAACCCAACTTTGCCGAACTGATATAAAATGTATTATTTAAATAAAGAGGAGAAAAAATGAGTAAGAATCGTAAATAAAAATGTAAACAATTTTTTTTGGCATGAGCGGGACTAGAACTCAGAACTTTCTTGCATAGAAAATGAATGCCCATCGCTTAGAGGCCTCGGCTATGCTCCATCTTCAGGAAAATATAGCGATTGTTACTTCTAATAGCCTTCACTTTTTTTCAATCAGAAGGCGGTTTGTTTATTGTAATAGAGATGCACAAAACAAGTGTGTGTGAAAGAGAAAAAAGATCGACTGCTGACCAAAAAAATTTCGCCAAGCTACAGAAAAGAACGAGCGTGACCAAGAAATTATAAAAAATAACAAAATTTACTTTTATAACCCAACTTTGCCGAACTGATATACAATGTATTAATTGAATAAAGAGGAGGAAAAATGAATAGGAATCTGAAATAAAAATGTAAAAAAATTCTTTGGCATGGGCGGGCTTAGAACTCAGAACTTTCTTGCAAAAAAAACGCTTGCCCACCGCTTAGACGTCTGGGCTATGCTCTATGTTGCGATTGTTACTTCTAATAGCTTCCACACTTTTATATAAGAAGGCGATTTGTTTCTTGTAATAGAATGTAATTGTAATAAATTAATAAATGGTTTACCCATTTATTTGCAATGGCCAATATGACAAATAATTTATTTAGTCGGGAGCTAATTCGAGCGGCGATTTAATTTTAAATTAAGAAGTATTTAAACCGTCAAACGTTTGGGTACCGGGTATCTCACAGTCTCACACTCTCGAATGTAGCTTTCTTACTTGTTATTTGATGCATTTAGCCAGATTCGATCGAAAGCTTGAGATACATCGAGGAACATTGCGCTGCAGTATTCCCGATGCTCGAAGGCTGTGCGTATCTCTGATGGTATTCGGTTGACTTGTTTGATGGTTCCATGGTTTTGACGGAAGCCAAAAAGACAAAGTATTAGTTTGGATTTGTGGTAGGAAAAATGGACTAGTGGCCGGGTTCGATTGGAAGACGCTTCGGAGATGTAAAGCAAATGTTTTGGCTCTATCTTCGTCGCTGCGGGCCCAGCAACCTGATGATTTTCTTATCGGGATGACTGTTTCGATTGGAGAGCTTAGGTTTGGGTGAGCCCTCCACAAAGGATGCCTTGAACTGGCGAAAGTTTTTCGATGTACCATAGTTGTGCATTTTCAGCGTCTTATTTCAGAGCTCGGTTTAGAAAGCGAGTGGCTTCCTTAAAACGTTGTTTTAAGGATGGCGATCTGTTGGTTTGCCAAGCACGTCGCAGGCGCCTTTTTTCCAGGACAAGCTGTTCAATTTTTTGATTAGTTTTGAATTTGTTAGGTTGTACGTCCTGGCCCTTGTGGTATTGAAATAGTGGCTGCTGCAGTGAGTACGTCTTCAAGAGCATCAGTAGAGCAGTCGATGTCCGCTTCGATGTTGAGCTGCGGGCTTAGTTCAATATGGTTAAGCCAGTTAGTTCTGTGCGACGTCAGCCTGTGAGGATAATCGGTAATTTCTGGGCTTTGAAAAAGAGTTATAAGCACAGATGACTTGTCTTATTTAAAGATCCGAAAGCGCTTTGGCACTTATTATGTTAAGTCTTTTAAGTCTGGCATCTTTCTGGGGTCTACTGGCCAATAAGTGGGGCTACCAGAGGAAACATAGTCCAATAAGTTGCTCAAGTTTATGATAGCATTATTTAAGTGCCTTCCTTTGGGAGTTGCTTGGCATTATAGTCTCTTGCAGCTATGAAGCGATCTCCAAGTGTCCTTCAGAAAAGGTTGCCGCTACCTGACTGCACTTTAAAAGACGTAGCCTGGAAGTAATTAGTTGAATACCCTTGCTAAAAGTGGTGCTTGATGCGTTCTCTGATTAGGGCGCCGGTTTCGCCGTGGGCTTTACCATATGGAGATCTGTGGGGTAGAAGGAAGTTGTATTTGCTTGTGAGGTGCGTCTCTCCAAGCAGCATAACGTCGATATGATGTTCATTCAGGAACTGTATTATTTTAAGTTTATGCCGTGAGACGCCATTGGCGTTCCACATGGTTATTCGTAGACTAGGCATCAGATATTTGGACTGCTGAGCTACAAGCAACTGTATCACCATGTTCTGGTTTTGAACAAGCAAACCGCTGCAGCACTGTACTGATAAGCATGTGTGCATAGATTTAAATATAAACGCCACTAGGAATCTAGAAATGTATCTCGAATCTTAAATATTTGTACAGCAACTATGTTTATCTTGCAGCGGAAAATCCCTGCTTGCACTGGGAAACGGTCAGGGACAGATGACCGTTGCGTTGGTCTTGTTAGAGATAAGATTATGAGAATTCCCGAAAAAGAAAATAAAACTAGACATAAGATTTTCATGTTAGCTACCTAAGCTAGGACCTATTAAAAATAAACTCAATTTGAAATATCAACTCAACAAATGTAGACGTTTGCTTTATTTGCAGCTTCTCTTACATTTTGGTCAATCAAGCCTTCGAAGAATATTTACTTCGATAAAACTCTGCAGTTTCCCCCAATGTGGTAAGGAACAGAGTATCACTTTAAAAGCAAAGGATAAATAAGAGACCCTATTGTGTAAAATTTAATTATTTTTCCAACTCAAAAAATTGGTTGGTTTAATACAAAATTTTGTGGTCGAGAAATCGGCAAAATAAACAAAATGGAAGCGTGCTAAGGCTTTAACATTAGCAGTGAATGTGAAAAATAAAAAGTTCATAAAATATCAAACAAAAATTAAATTCCATAAGAGCATAAAAATACTTAAATTGCGTTAAGTTAAACTGGAACTACGTGCCAAAAGCAAAAATAAAGAAATTCCAGAACAACACAGACACCTCCAAGCCAAGAAAAAACATCAAACAAACAAACTGAAACGAAAAGAAGACGATATTAGAAGGAAGGACGATCGCAGCAACAACCACTGCGTCAACGACAACAACAGAAGCAACAAAAAATAGCAGCGACAACAACAGCAACAACAAAGCAGCAACAACGACAGCAGCAGTAAAAGACGACAGCAACGACAAGGAGCAGCAGCTAAGTCAATTCGAAATTTTTTTTTTTACATTTACATAGCAGGCCGAAATTACGTTGGAAATTAGAAAGTTGGAAGCAAAACCAACGATAAATTCCAACTAATTCGCAAAGCTAGAAGAGTTTAGGAATATTTTCGTTTCTAATCATACAAATTTAATAAAGATCGGCGTTGTCGATCACGAGTATTTTAACTCGAAACAGTATGATTTGATTATAATGGTTTTGGCGCAATTAAAAATTAAATATGAGAAGGCAATTAGTAATCCCATTGAGCAAATAGTGCCCAATAAAAACCCTGAAAAAATGGGTAGTTCAGGGAAAGATTTAAAAATTGTCACTCCACAAATCAGAAAGTGATTGAATTTCTTTCGTCTTTTTGACATGGCTTTCGTATAGATTAATTGACTCTTTGTTAATTTTTCGAAGGATAATGTGAGCAAAAATTGCATCCACATTTTCGGACAATTGTGCCTTTAATTTAATTACATAAACTGACTCATTAATTGTGTGAATAAATGTTTTTATTTGCTTACTGGATTCCAATTTTAAATTTGGCATATCCATAAGCCTATTTATGTGGTCTGAGAAAATGTTCCTTTTATTCTCATACCGCCTGGTTAAGAAATTCCAAGTGGCTTCATAATTTTCCCCAGAACCGAGCAACAATTGGGTAACTACATTCCTGGCTTCTCCTTTTAACGCTGCCTTTAAATAATTGAATTTAAGAGAAGGACTGAGATCCTCTCTTGTATGAATAAGCTCTGTGAAGAGCTCATTAAACAAATCCCATTCTTTTAAATCCCCAAAGAAGGTGGGAATTTGAATTTTTGGCAGGGTTGGTAAATCCTCTACCTTAACCACCGTCGACACGTCAGTAATGTTTTTTATTCCGCTGAGTCGGCTATTGATGGCTGTTATAATATTTTGTTTATCTAATTCCAGTTCGCTAAATTATTCCTCGAACAGCGAAGTTTCGAAATAAGTGTTGACTTGTTCGATAACGTTAACCACATTATTCCAAAGGAATTCAATCACTTTCTGATGTCATGGACTTTTTAGAACAAAGGCTCAATTCAATTTCATCATTTTTACAAGAAAACAAACCTGTAAAGAAAATGGTAGCAAATGAGACTTCTCACAAAAATAATAGTAAAAATTATGTGTGTTGTAAGTTACCGGGGCATTATTTAATTCAATGCCATAAATTTAAAATAATGACCCCATCAGAAAGGTCTGACTGGGCAAGAAAAAATCGTATTTGCCTGAGATGTCTTAGGCATTCATTTAATAAAAAATGTATAAGCGAGCAACTTTGCTTGACTTGTAACAAACCCTACCATACATTACTTCACTTTACAGGACATAATCAGGAAAATGTAAGTATCTGTAGGCCAACAGAGCAATCGTTATTAGCCACTGCCCTAGTCCAAGTTAAGTCGAGTAAGGGGGATTTTGAAATATTAAGATCTTTGATTAACAGTGGGTCGCAAAGTACAATTATATCTGAGGAAGCTTCACAAATTCTGCAATTACCTAGAATTAAAAGTTATACACAAATTAGTGGTGTTTCCTCCACTAAAAAATGTATTTCTAAGCATAAAGTTAATTTGCAAATTAAAAGAAATGGAAGCAAAGATAATTTGACAGTAGATGCGATTATTCTTCCAAAGTTGAATGTTAAATATAGACACTTCCAGGTGGGATAAATTCCGGCTTGCCGATCCAGAATTTAATAAACCAGGTAGAGTGGACCTTATTATAGGAGCTAATTTATATGCTCACATTTTTAAAAGTGGGCTAAAAAAATATAGATGGACTCCTAGGTCAAAATACAGAATTTGGTTGGATTGTATCAGGATGCACAAAATCAAAGGGCAACAATGCGATAGTTGCAACCATGATGGAGTCCAAAGACTTGGAGAGATTTTGGGAATAAGAAAAGGATGACAGCAATGACATAGAAACCGAATTTTGTGAAAACAGTTTTATTAAAACTACCGTGAGAGATTCAAGTGGTAACTGTTAGGATTCCATTTAAGGACGATACATCCTTAGGCGAATCAAAGCCACAAGCAATGGCACGGCTCATTAACATGGAAAAGAAATTTCAGCGAAACGAAAAGTTAAGAGCTGCTTAAAAAAAATTTATTTCGGTCATATGATCGAATCCAAAAAAGAGGGAAAATATTACTTACCTCAAGCCGTACTTAGGGATTCCATCTTAACCACGAAATTAAGAGTAGTATTTGACGCTTCGGCCCAAACCACTAATAATAAGAGTCTCAATGACATTATGTGGATTGGACCTCGAGTTCAAAAAGATATTTTTAACATAATTTTAAATTGGCGTAAATGGGAACATGTCATATTAGCGGACATCGAAAAAATGTACCGGCAGATATTTATTGATGAGAAAGATCAAGAATATCAATATATATTGTGGAGAGATTCTCCCAACGATAAAACAAAGTCTAACAAATTAAAAACAATAACATATGGGACTGCATCTGCTCCATATTTAGCTACTAGAGTTCTAGTAGACATAGCCGATAAATGCAAAAATGAAGCACTCGGAAAGATAATTAGAAGCGACTTTTACATGGACGATCTCATGACAGGAGCCAATTCGATAGAAGACGCAGTAAATATAATACAAAATATTTCTCGCGAATTCATGTCAGTTAATCTGAATTTAAGAAAATGGATTTCGAACAAACCAGAAATATTAAAGGTTGTAGAAGATACAGGGGACAAACAATAATATATATCAAAGATAATGAGTCCGTGAAAACATTAGGACTTCAATGGGAACCCCAGAAAGATGACTTTAAGTTAAAGGTCAACTAAGGGTGTATAAAAAAAGAAAATAAACGTACTGTTCTTTCAATTTTATCAAAAATTTATGATCCCTAAGGATAGTTAGCCCCAGTAACCATTACAGGGAAGCTTTTTATACAGAAACTTTGGCTTTCAGAAAATAGCTGGGATCAGGAATTATCAAATGATGATGCCCAAGAATGGTCAAGGTATATATAAAAGTATATGAAAAAGTAGGAAAGCTGGTTACGATAGTAGCTAGCAAAAGCAGGGTAAACCCAATTAAAAACAGGAAAACTATTCCAAAACTAGAACTATGAGCAGCTCATCTTCTTAGTAAGCTACTACAAAAAATTAAGGAGTCGACTGATAATGCGGCTAAAATATACGCATGGAGTGACTCTACCATTACGTTGGCTTGGATCAAAGGGGGTCTAAACAAAATCAAGTTTATTAAGCATAGGACCGATGACATTCGAAAGTGTACGGAAGTAGAATGGAATCACGTAAGATCTGAAGATAATCCAGCTGACGCGGCCTCGAGAGAAATTTTCCTCCAGCGAGTTAATAAATTGTGATCTTTGGTGGAATGGACCAAGTTGGCTTAAAGAATCAAAAGAGAATTGGCCCCCTCAACCAAATGCTGAAGAAGAAGAAATAAGTGTCAATACAATGTTGACAGCCGATGGGGATATTATTTATAACCTGTTGGGAAATTATTCATGTATTCACAAATTAAGAAGAATAATATGTTACTTAGTTCGATTTGTTAATATAAAAACAAGAAATAAATCGTATCCGCGTTACTTAACAGCTAATGAATTACAGTATGCAGAAACAATAATAATTAAAAAGGAGCAAGAAAACCAATTTGGTTCAGAGCTCAATTGTTTGCTTAACAAAAAAGAAATTAAAATTAATTCTAAAATCTTAAGCTTGCATCCATTTCTTGATCAAAATAATATTATCAGAGTAGGCGGCAGATTACAAAATTGCAATGCCAGATTTGAAGTGAAGCATAAAATTATTCTCTATAAAGGTCACATTTCTTCGTTAATTATAGAAAATGCTCATAAGGAAACCTTGCATGGTGGAATAAATATAATGAGAACATACATTCAGCGAAAACATTGTATCTTTGGATTAAGGAATTCACTAAGAAAAAAATTAAATGAATCCACGAAATGTGCAAGATATCGTCATATTACAGCCCAACAAGTAATGGGAATTTTACCCAAATATAGGGGCAGGAATTAATTATGCAGGAACTTACTATATAAGATGTTCCAAAAATAGAGGTCAGAAAACATACAAAGGATATGTAGCGGTATTTGTGTGTAAGGCAACAAAGGCGATACACTTGGAAATTGTAAGTGATTTAACTTCTGACGCCTTCTTAGCAGCGCTCAGGAGATTTATCGCAAGAAGAGGAAAATGGGCCAATATCTATTCCTACAATGGAACAAATGTTGTGGGTGCAGGAAGAAAGTTAGACGAAGATCTGGTAAAGGCAATGCAAGAAAATTCTGTCGTTGCATCTCAACTCGAGAAAGAAGGGATTGAGTGGCATGTATTATTGACGCAGTAAAAATTCCGATCACAGATACTAAAAGAAGAGTATCTCCTAGATTGTCGAGGCTAGGCAGTATGATGATATTGATGTTGCTTTCTTTGCTTTGCCAGTTATCAAGTGCTACCCCGACTAGGTTTGATATTCAAAATCTTAATAGCACTGCGGCAATTTATTTAGATCCGTTGGGAGATGTGGAAATAGTAAGCACCTCTTGGAATTTAGTGATTTATAATAAAATGGATCCATATTTCAAGATGATTACAAAAGGTAATAAAGGGGATGAGAAAGGTCTGCGAAAGGCTTCATAGCTTTGAAGAGCAATGTAGTCTAGTTTTGGATAATATAAAAAGTCAATTATCGTAACTAGAAGAAAACAATAAATTATTCATGATGCAGCCGAGATCCAGAAGCAAGCATACGCCGTTCGAGTTCATGGGTTCATTATATCATATGTTATTTGGCATAATGGATGAGGATGACAGAGAACAATAAAAAGAAAATATAAAGAATTTATTAGACAACTCAAAAGATGTGCATTTCCATCATATTTCCGGACATGCTGGATTAATGATTGCGTTAGTAATTATGATAATTTTAATAATATATTTTGTACGAAAATGTGCTGTTAGGCAAAGACTACAAGCAATAACGTTTGCCGGTCCATTGCCAGTCATATAAATGTTAACAATTGGTTGGTCTTATTAGAGATAAGTTTATTATAACTAGACATGTTAGCTACCTAAGCTAGGACTTATTAAAAATAAACTCAGTTTGAAATATCAACTAAACAAATGTAGACGTTTGCTTTATTTGCAGCCTTTCTTACAGTTTGCATGGTCGTTTTCAAAAAGGACATTAATTCCGTCAGACTTTGTTGCATGGTAAGCACCATAGGTTCCATTGTGTTTTGTGGCTGTCCTGGGGCTTGTTGAACGTTTTCTAGATTAGACTGGAGTGGGTTTTCCATACTTGTTCGAAGGGCATCGACGAAGGATAAGCCCTTATGCGCGTTCAGCGGGCCAAATGAGGATCTTGCGGCCTTGGAAAAAAATACGTCAGGCGTCGTTTGTGAATTAGTGAACACGTTTCGTGTATTCTGATGGCGAGATGCTGTCACTCGTCGCATGCGACTCTTCAGCTCCTTGTAGACCATACAGCTCCTGTAGATTGCCGTATGGTTTCCACCGCAGTTTCCACATTTCTTCTTGCGGAGGTCTTCCCTGTTAGCAGGGCTGGTTGCAGAATCTTGGAAGTCTCCGCAAACTTCACAGACTGACCGAGTTGTGCAGTATGTTCTGGTGTATCCATACTATTGGCAGTTTGTGCATTTGCCCTGGGCCGTTTCTTTTATGTGGCTCTTCAACCGTAATTCTTCGGTGAAAGAGGAATTGCAAGTTCTAAATGGGGTGCACGTAATTTTTCTTTAAGGCTCTGCTGTCTGGCTCCAGCTCGACCTTTAACAGTGGTTGCGGTTTTTGTTTTTGTTTATGATGTTGCTAAAGTTATTTGCAGAAAAACCCTTTTCCTTAAGGGCATCTATAATTTCGTTTGGGGTTACGTCGGGCTCGATTTCTTTTATTACTACTTGCAAGCCCTTGCTGCTTTTTAATTGGTACGTGTAATAGTTCTTCTTAGCTTCATCCAGCTATTTGGACACAGCTCGTAAATGTTCCTCAGATTTTGTAAGCGGAACAATATGAAAATTTCCATCCCCGACCAGGGCGTTGTTGACCAGGGCGTTCGAGCTTTTCTCCGTAATATATATTTATGGGGGCTTTGGTTTATTTTGGGTCTCCTGATCCAGTTCCAGTTGATCATCCGCTAAAGAGGCAAATCTGTTGTTGTTAGATCTCCCGGGTTGATCGTTCACTCTGTGGACACGGTTTATACGTTTATACGTTAATTTAAAACAGCTGTTCGGAGTGTCGTGCGCATGTGAGCTTGTTATCGAAACAAACGTACATTTTAAAGTTAATTAAAAAGGCACTAAGCTATGTTTTTATTAGGGGCTTACGCCACTTTGGACGTTTTTAAATATATAAATATTTTTCAGATTCAAATTAGTTTTGAAGTTATAGGGATTTAAAGTGAGTGCTCTTGCACTTGCATACTCCTGCAATGTTTTTATACCCGGCGCCCATAGGGTAATGTTAGTTAGTGCCAACCGAGAATGTATGTAACAGGCAGAAGGACACATCTCCGACCCCATAAGGTGTATATATTCTTGATCAGCGTCACCAGCCGAGTTAATTTAGCCATGTCCGTCTGTCTGTCCGTCTGTCCGTCTATCCGTATTGGTAAAAAGATCTCAGAGACCATAAGAGCTGGGGCCACCAAATTTGGTGACAACATTGGAATCTGTTGCACGCAGATCAAGTTTGTTTAAAAAAAAAACATTAGGCTTAAAGTTAATAGATAAAATAAATAAGTAGTCTTTCGTGTACATCTTCTGAAAATTTGAGCAAAATCGGATGATAAACATATACGTCTTCTTCTTCTATGTCGAGAATGCCAGTGCGTGTTGCTCAAAATGTCCCTAGCAAACATTTGTCTTTGTTGGGTGTTGCACAACATGTCCCTGGAAAAATTTGTCTTTTATGGTTGTTGCTCAACATGTTTCTAGCATGTCCATGTGCTATTTAATTGCAACGACAACGCTTTGGGTACCGGGTATCTCACAGTCGGTCACTCGAATGTAGCTTTTCTACTTGCGTTTCTTTTGAGTTTGTCTCGAAACCATGCTTTCCGAAGATCCACTAAACCGATTTGCCTCAAAATTCTACCACATATTCTTAAATGTAGTCGCTGTGGTGCATCATAGGATTTTTTTTTTATTAATGGCCTCGTTTTAAAGTTACAGAGGTACCTTTGCAAAGTTTGCTTAAGCACGCAGCTGTTCGTATTCTAACTTTAAAAGAAGAAGATGTTTTGAACATAATGGAAGACCAAGAAACAAATTTTTTATTAGCCGAACTCTAGTAAGTTATTAAGTTGTCCATCTTTTGGCGTAACTCTACTGAGTTTTTTGGATTCTAAAGATTTCAAGTGTAAAACGTCTTTGCCACATCAGGATAATTTAGAGGACGGCTTGATCCACTTCATTGCTGGATTTTTAAAAAACGGGAGAATAACTAATGATGAAGACAATTAAATAATAGGTTAAAGGAAAATTATTAAAATATATATTTTCATTAAAAATATACAAGCTAAAGGTGAGTGAATTTGGTAGGGCAAATGACGGCAATACTGCTTGTAGAGCATTCAATGCACCAGAGATTTTCGCTGAAATACCTGGTACTGATCTGAGATTAATAAAATACTGAAGAATTACTCTTATATATTTATCGTGTCACTTGACCATAAATGTAAGCAAATTATAAAGCTTTTTCTATGGTACGGCAGAAATTATTTTAAATAAAAATACATGGCTGTCCATAACCACAACGGTTCTCAAAGTCCTTTATCACTCATGTGAATTTACAGAAAATACACTATTTCCTGTGGGATATTTTGGGGGGGAGGGTGCTGAGACCAGGAATAAAATCTATAGATCGGTACGACTTCATCTTGCGAGAAAAGTCAGTAGGAGCAACAATTTAATGGACAAATCATTGGATACATCAGATTCAATCATATCATCGGTCAACCTGGCTAACCGTATTAATCTGCAACACAGATTGCTTCTTCAAAAAGAAGTGTTAGAATTGCTTGAAGAAGCACTGATAACATTCTGAAAATATTGAAAACGATCCACTTGAGTTCAGTGATATGGAACTTGAGACCGAAAAAGACGTTGATTTTGTGCGCATGTGAAACATTTCTTTTAATACCGTAGTTAATTATGTTTTACCATTTTAGCCCTTTTGAATGACAGTCGGGCGTAGCCACGATAAATGCAAAAACATGTAGGCGCGAAAGAAAAGTATGGATAAAAGAATGAGAGGAAATATAGACTACCATCGGGCAGCTCGATTGCTACCTTGCATGTGTACTAAATTTAAATTTAAATTTGCACATAATACTCTAAGTGGTTTATGCATTTAATACGATGTTCTGCAGTGGTGCAAAACTAAAGGCAGGTAGGTTCTAGTGGTTCTAGCCCAATAGATTGCTGCTTTTCACGTTACCACGGATCAGGTTATACATAAAGACAATGCCTAGCATCGTTCTACGGTTTGCTAAGGACTGTAGGTTAATTAGGAGAAGTCTACTGGAATAAAAGGGCAACCTAAGGCTTGCATCCCAGTTTAAGCCACGAAGAGCGAAAAGTAAAAAGTTCTTTTAAACTGACTTAATGCATTTGCTGTGGACGTCCCACTGGGGACTCCAGACGCAAGATCCACATTCTAAAATAGGACAAACTAACGAAGTGTATAAATTCTTCGTGACGTGGGGGTCATTGAATTTTTTGACCACCGTTTAATAAATCCAACCACACCCCTGGCTTTATGTATAATGCACGAAACATGATCTTATCCAATCGTCAACTAGAGTGAGCCTTTCCAGAGAGCAGCAGTTCATCGTATAAGTCGCAAGCATGGGAGTGACACGTGAGAATGTCATCAGCTTGCATTTAGAGCCATTTAGGTCTAATAATTTTGCATTGCATTATGTATGAAAATTATTAAGATCTGTTTATAAATCCGACTGGCAAGCGCGGTCCTTGTATTGCACACAAAGTTTAACGTCGTCAGCGTACATGAGTACTCTGGAGTTAGTGAAGACTTTGGGCAGGTCGTTAATAAATAATGTAAAAAGTAAGGGACCCAGGTGGCTCCCTTGCGGGACACCAGTGGTTGACCGAAAAACATTCGACAAATTGTTTTCAAAGAAGACCTTTTGCGTCCTGCCATTCGAATAACTTAGATCGACAGGAAAACCCATTAAGTCGAGTTTCCTAGCAAGAAGGAAGTGATTAACGGAGTCAAATGCTTACTGAAATCAGTATAGATCACATCTGTCTGCGAATTTTGGGGAAAGCCTTTTATAATAAAAGAAGAGAGCTTTAAAATGTTAGTTGTGGTTGATCTTCGTTTAATAAATCAATGTTTGCATGGAGAAATTACTGATTTACATAGGTGCTTAAAATGGGGAGTAATTATGATTTCGAAAAGTTTAGGGATGGCTGACAGCTTAGAGATTTCTCTATAGTTGTTGGCATCCGTTTTGCTTCCTTTTTTGTGGAGAGGAATGACGAATGATTCCATCCAAATAAGGGGAAATTGAAATGTTTCTAAGGATAAGGCAAACAATGTTAGAAGGGGACTGCACAGGGCCTTGGCACAATACCTAAGCACACAGCCTGGAATTCCATCGGGACCTGGCGAGTAAACCGGCTTGACACGTTGAAGGTCCAAAAGAAGGGAGCTTTCGTTTAAGCTAGGACTCAAGATTAGGTTTGATTTGGGCATGTTATAAGAATAGGTCTGGTTTGAATCGGATGAAGGAGAATAAGTTGTTTGAAAATACTGAGCAAAATGATCGGCGATTGCCTGATCATTGTTTGCTGTCGTATTTTTAAATGAAAGCGAGGAAGGACGTGTAATACGCTTACGTTTGGTGTTGACAAAATTATAAAACTGTTTCGGGTCCTGCGGGAATTGAACCGTACAACGAGTCAAATAACACTGCGCGTTAAGCACGGTTACCTTAGCCCGAGCCGCTACATAGCGAGAATAGACAGCTTAAGAACGGTTACGTTTAAATTTAGAATACAGATTGTACTTAGTGTTTTTAAGGCGAGTCAACTGATAACTAAACCAGCCTCCCTGTTTGAGATTGATGGATAGTATAACGGAACACATTCGGTAAAAAAGGAGTTTATGGCATTGGAAAAAATAGTCATGGCGCCAACCACGTCAGTGCACATGTCGAGATCGGACCAATTAAAGTCAAATAAAAATTATTATTCCGTCGAAATCCACCTTGCGAAAGACTTTCTTAGCTGGCCGATCAGAATTATGTTCCATAGTAGTCCGAATAACGATAGTCACATCGAAAGAAGAATGATATGGATCTTCGGGTTGCATTAAAGGCGGGTCCCAAACCAAACTGACTCTTGCCGGATCAGAGACAAAGCAGAGATCGAGAGAGCGATCAAAGGCATTTCGTACATGGTTGACTTGAGACAGCGAAATGTCAAACAAGCCATCAATCAAGTTTTGACGTGCTGTAGCTAAAAGAGTTTTTGAGGATTCATTTGTGGAAAGAATAAAAAATGCAAAAATCACCTAGAACTACTAAATGTTCCCTATCCGAAAGTCTATTGGAGACCGACTGGATAGCGGAAAGGTGGTTCCAATAAATAGAAAATTCCGACAAGGGGTGAATGTAGGAACATGTAATAAGAGTAAAACTTCCATTAAATGATAGTTTCACACAAAGGAATTCAACATCACAACATTCCTCGAAAGTTAATTATTCAGACGTAAGGTTGGAGTCAACCGCATCCTCGCCTGCAGGGCCGATCTAGCCTGTACGTTGTGTACACAGCTGGAAAAACTTCAAAGCTCAGGATCTCCGGCTTTAACCAGGTTTCTGTGAATACAATCATCTGGGATGCAATTGAAAGACTATCAGAATACATTGTGGGAAGTTTACTACATAAGCCTCTTGCATTCTTATAAAAAAGAAGGAGAGAATTTTTTGTTTGTTTTTTGAAGCGGACGACGTAGGTGGCACAATGGATTTTTCCGGTCTGGGTAGACTAACCCCTATAGGCCGTCTTTTCTTTTTTGTTAGCTTCGTACTCCTTAACAACACATACTTAGACCAGAAGTCAGCAGAGCATATTGTGTTAAAAAGTTCGTCAGGGACATTTATTTTGAAAGTTAAAATACCTTAATTTTATCGGATTTGGTTTTGTCTTGAATATAGACAATAACATCTTCAGATGTTTGAGATGGGTGAATCCGAGGGACAAATATCTGCCTCGTTGGTGGTACTGCAATAAGGGCTTTTGGCAACACAGACTGGTTGGCTTTATTGCCAATATCGGCCGGTAACCTGAGGGGTCGTTAAGTTTGATTTTGACCCCCCAGCGGACTCAACGGAAATCACTGGAGCTGCGGTCCTTGTCGCGGCACATTCGGAGGCCGAATCTTTTCTCGTACCCGACCTCAATATCAAAGGAGTTAAATATTGGGGTCGGGGGCTGTGCAGAGGGAGTCAGCTGTTGAGAACCCGCGGCGAGGTGTTGGGATCCGTGCAAATGCGGTGTGCCAACCGTAGTTTTTTTTCACTTAAGGGACTCGTATAATGGCTTAAGGCCATTAAACTCGGAGTCCAGCGCCAAGAGCACCTCATTTGTTTTACGAAAACTAATTAGAAGCTCTTTAAAACCATTTTTGGTTTGCCGCATACACAAAAACATCACGACAAGTTTCACAGCAGTAACGCAATCCAATGTTTTTAGTAATAGTATCAGCAATCCGTCCTGTGCAATCAATGCACTTGGGGTGCACGATATTATCACAAAGCCAGCAGCCAATATTAGGGTCCCCAGCAGAAATTTCCTTTTGAAGGTTTTAATTACACAGACAATACTAGGGGACATTTTAGTGACTAACCACTGTTCCAATCAGAAGCTAAGAGATAATAAGAGTAGTTACGTGCACTAAAAGAGATAGAGAGAGAGAGCGTTCAAGACAGGGAGATTTAGGGAGCTTAAGCCGACCGTTCACTTTGAAAGAGAAATAATGAATGAATGTACTCACTGGATGGCTTAGTTCAGTTTATTGTATCTATATCCTAGCGTCACAAGTATAATAATTACTATTTACTGAGCAAGTCACTTTTAACCTTAAATCTTATTACATTAATTACATTAATTTTTACAATTTCATTACAGATACTATTACAATTTCTATCACATAAGTTTTCTCTTTCAATTTCGATTAATTCTTATTACTGAGGGCTTTTAATATTTACATAAATTTATATTCTTTTTGATTTTAGGTGTGTGTGTTAAGGTGTAAAGGATATTAGTTTTTAGCTAAATTGTGATGTGCCAGTAATGTTTTGTAGAAAATGTGGCAAAGAGTTCCACATTTTCCACACGTTTGACAACATTCATATGTTAACGATTTTGTTTGCGCTTTCAGTTACACGGTCAGTCCTATCCAATTGAAATATATATCGAGCTATATTATTTTCGACTTGCTGCATCACAGCTGCCAAAAACTTCAACTCCATAAAAAAGAGTTGGAATGACTAAGGTTTCAGCGAGTAATAAACGGATAGAAATTGGCAAGAAAGTTTGTGTAGCATGTAATCGTCGCAATAATACATACGCTTTTCCTGTGGAGGTTAATAGCTTTCTCAATATAGTCCGACTGTACATCTAATATTATAAGCTTTCGGAGATCATTTGTATTTATATCTTTTTTATAGATTACCAAGCACTTCGATTTTACTGGATTTAAGCTCAAGCCATTCCTTGAAGCCCAGTTATCTACATTTAACAAACAAGTATTGGACAAATTGATACATTCATTCACTAGACTCA
The DNA here is from genome assembly GCA_008042615.1 of Drosophila auraria. Classification (NCBI taxonomy): domain Eukaryota; kingdom Metazoa; phylum Arthropoda; class Insecta; order Diptera; family Drosophilidae; genus Drosophila; species Drosophila auraria. The sequence continues at coordinate 6,236 of VNJW01001782.1, read as the reverse complement.
ACGGGCGACTTACATTTAACTAAACATCATCCACATACATATGTACGTTACACATGAACAATTCATTAGACAGATCATTTATATACATTGAAAACAATAATGGCCCTAGTATCGATCCCTGAGAAACACCACGGTATGTTTCTTCCAAATTTGATGTTTGTTCTTTAATAACAACAGCTTGCTTTCTATTGGTAATAAAGCACGACATTCATTTAGAAAACTTAAATAATTTCGTCAGCTTCAGTATAAATATTTTGTGGCCAACTGTGTCGAATGCCTTACTAAAGTCCAGCAGTGCTAGAAAAGTATTTTTACTTGTATCAGTGTTCCTACGTATGCCCTCAACAATCTTTGTAATAGCAGTCGTGCAACTTCTGACTGATCATTATTTAACAATTTATTTGTAGTTAAGAATGTTTTAATTTGTCCGGCAATTAGATTCTCAAAAATCTTTGAGCAGTATGAAAGTATTGAAATAGGCCTATAATCATTTTTGCCCTTGGGTATAGGCAAAATTTTAGCTAAAAGGTGGATGTTGTTATGGCTTATTAAATATATGAGTCAAGTGATTAATGATTTTGGGTAATATTATTTTCTTAAAGTTTGGATTTACATCATCAAGTCCTGTAGCTTTGTTGGATAGCTTTTAAGACATCACATTGATATACACGAACAAAATTGAAACAATAAATCATACTATCTACGGTCTCTGTTGTCAGATAGGTGCTATAGTCAGGATCAGGTACATATATGTTTAAAAATTTTGTATTAAGGTCATCTACATTTATATCGTCTTTTATCACAGATTGTAAATTGCCTATTCCCAGATTTTTCAATTCTCTCCAGACTTTTCCGTGTTCCATTGCACCATTTAGTTTGAGGCTTATGTATTCCCGTTTAGCCTTATTAATCAGCCTATTCACAGTTGTCCTTTCACTTTTAAATAGTGTTTAAAAATGTTCAGTCTTATATCGTTTTCATTTATGGTATGCTTTGTCTCTCTTTAAAATAGTGTTTTTAATATTATTATTAAACCATGATTTTAAGGAATTCCTTACAGTCTTTTCTTTAATAGGTACATGAGTATTATATAAAAAGCCAATGTTAGAATGAAATAGTTCCAGTTGTTCGTCTACCGTTGTTAAGTAAAAGATATTGTCCCAATAACATAGGTTACAATCTTCATTAAGTCTAGAATAGTCAATATTTCTATAGAGTCTATATATATAAGTTTGCTCAGTGCGGTCAAAAATATAAGGTCATGTTTAGAAAAAGTCGGTACGGAGATCTTGTCATATAGCAATACTTTTCTTATATCATTAACAATAAATACGTGAAGCAAATTGTTATATTTTTTAGTGTAGTGAGTAAGTATCTCTGAATTAACAATGCTAACCCCCAAAGACTCCATATGCCCACGAAGACTAACATCATTAAGCATGTTACTGCAGAGGTCACCTGTATGGACTTTATCATTATATTTAGGAGATTCCCTTGAAAATGCATCCATAATATTTGTGTAGTCTACTTGTCTGTTCGGTCGATATATACAACTAACCAATATTCTTGATGGATTATGTCTTACATTAGTAATTTCTCGGAAGATGTACTCAATATGTCTATCAGAGGGATGTTGTTCTATGACTTTACATTTGATTTTGGAATATACATATATTGCAACTCCCCCAGCGTGGCCCAAACGATCTGAGCGATATAGAGTATACCCAGGACATTCATAACATGCATCTTGCATCACCATGTTTCAGATATGCACACAATATCGACGTTTGAATTGACAAATAAATACCCGAACACCTCCATTTTGTGACATAGACTCTGAGCGTTTAAGTGATAAATCGTTAAACCTTTCTTGCGATTTTGGAGAACTCTAATTATTGCATGGTTACTTGAGTTTGTCGTATCTAATCGTTTGATTTACTATACAAATAAACATTATTGCCACATATTTAACACACACGTACAAGATATATTATTTTTATAAAAAATCCTACATTAAAATTAAATATGAGATGCATCTCGAAAGCTATTATTTCCCCCAGTAGCAACAGCAGCATATGTTACAGATGAATTAAGAGCACCTGGTTCAGCTGCAGAGATCGTGGAGTTATGAGCGGACGTATAAAGAGATGAAAGCTCTTCTAAGCTTTCAATGCAGCGAACTCCTTCATCTCCGTTGACTCTCACGTGTACAAAACCACGGCGCGTGAAAACAGTAGATAATAATTTCGCCTTCTTCATTGTCATTGCTTCTTTAAAGATAACAAAGCTTTCTTTGGGGAGTTGCTCATTTACATAAACAGCAGCGCTGGAGTTTAAACAGAGCAGCTGCAGACTTAGTCGTTGTTTAGTCTGCACCAGCCGCTCCCAGAACTTGTATTTTGTCATTAATTGATTCTAATTTGACAATTACAACCGGGTCGACATTTGTGTTTTGTGTCTTTCGCGCTCGGAAAATATTCCTGACTCTTGGCGCTGGTGTTAAATTGAGTGAAAGACACATAGTGTTAAAAATAATTCTTAATTTTTCGCTTGCGACAAATGGGACTCTGTGTATTCGCAAATCCATGTATTCCGCATGCCGTCGCCATTTTAATATGTTTTTTAAATTGAGTGTTTGTGCAGTTTTAGGTGAGTATTTTTGTAGTTTTATTTTCCTTCTTTTTTGAAAATGTTTAATGTTGGTTCTTATTGTTCAATTCTGTGTTTTGTTGGAGCTTGTGTATAAATGCGACCGAACCTTGCAACTCGTTACTCTCTTAGAACACAAAACGCAACTTTTTGCTATTGGAACAACCTTCGTACTGCTTGAATTTATTATTCGTGGGGACAAGTAGGAGGTTGTCGCTTTCGGTATCACTTTTGTACTGTAGACATGTTTTATTCTTGCTGACAAGTGGGAGGTTGTCGGTCTGAGCATGACTTAATAGGTTGAATTGAATAAATGATCTCTAAAGTTATATGGCGCTCAGAAAAGAATCAATTTAGCTTTAGCCACTTCGGAATTTCCGTTTTATTTTGTATAGATTGCTCCCACAAGGAGAGCGTATGCTTTAAAAGCTTCGTGGAGCATAGATACCCCAGGGTACAGTTCCAGTTCTCAATCGGAAGACCCGACATTTATAGGAAAGTTAGACAGCTTTGATTGAAGCCTTAAAGCTCCTTCAAGGCCGCGGAAGATTCTTGTGCGATGGATAGCACATTAAACATTCTCTTAAGTTGGCTGTTCACCAGCGAACGCTTATTTCCCAGGTTGAGCGGAAACCATCGTTGGTGAGTGGCGAACTGGAAACTATGGAATTAGCTTCACCACTAGTCTTGGCATTTAAATGGAATAACTTTTCGACAGCGGTAAGTCTTGGATTGTCTATATAGACCGCTGTGAAAAGGTCTCGCAAAGTCGGCCAACTAAGATTTTCTCCCAAGAAAACTTCCGTATCGCACGGAGGAAGCCGACAGCCAGACGGAATAGAATTTTAAGGAGAAAAGGGAACTTTGATCTGGATCTGTTCCATGAGTTGGGCGGCATACGTTAACAAACGTTACAGAATAAGACTGTTCGTATTTTTCCTGAAGAGTTTGAATGGTGTCCGCCTCGCCCTCGAAAACAACTGAAGTCAGATTTAAACAAACCCCGTACGCTCTTACGACCTCGGACTTGGTTGAGTTGAACTGTGAGGAGTTGTAAACTAATAGCTTTTTCACACTACCCTGATTACAGAGGGAACAATGACACCATCCACCATCTACCATCAGCTTTCAATGTAAAACAAACGTCCAACAAGGGAAAATATTAAAAGCAAAGCACAAAAATATGGATTCCTTGGCGCTTATTTTGTTTTCTGTTCAAGAGCAGCAACTGACATTGGTTCAAAGCAATGCCCAATTATTGAAGGTAGAAGGAGAACATGTGAAGGAAGCTGGCGACCAAATGGATATTAGCAATATTATTTTGGTCTGTCCAGTGCCCTGAAGCATTTGGATGCATGTGAGTAGCTAAATTGACTTCATCATGTGAGAAAGTTCATTCACCATTGTCTTAGAAACGATTTGTCGTGTTTTGGGAGAAGGACGTTCCCGAAAGCAATGACGTTTTTTTCGCAAATCGCTCTACACTTTGGGTAGCTCCTCTGAATTCCACTCAGTGGGAAGGTTGTTCGGATTTGCAGCAAGCAGTGTTTGCAAAATTCTGCTCGAGTTTCAGCCAGCCAGCTTTTTGACCGAGGACAAAGTTGATGAGTGCGTCAAGGGATTCGAAAGCATTGGATATTCTCAATGCATTGGTGCGATTGGTGAGTTTCCTCTCTAATCTAAATTTAGACGTGTATTTAATAAATAATCTTTAATTAGATAGGTGCCACATAGAAATAAAGCCAACTGCAGAGGAGACCTTTGACCAACACAACTACAAGGGCTGGTACACCACAGTACTATTCGCTTGTGTTGATTATCGGTAAGTTCTCTAAATTACCATCAAATTACTCAATGTATAAAAATTGACCATAGTTACAGGTTTCTCTATGCAAATTTTGGCTGCCAGGACGTTGCAACGACTTAACGATATACCGCATGTCTGACATAAGAGAAATGGTGGAGTCATCTACGTTGGTGCAAGAAAGGCAAGGAAAATTTGCGGCACGAAATAAGAAAGTTACAGCACAGATGAAATGGACTTACTTATATTTCCGCGTTAAATTTTCTATTTTGGTTCTTACTTTGGTCCAGGACACTTCAAACCTTCTGCCCTTCTGGCCATCATTTGATAAATGTGAAAATTTTTTCGGGTCCCTCTCAAGTCCTCGTTAGACTCACCATTAAGATCCACTATTAATTGCTCCGTTTCCAGGGCCCACACAGTTCGAGCAGATGTTGGCCTTGAAACTGAAATGTATGCAAGATAATTTTTTAACAAAATAGGAGGAGGGATCGAGCTTTTATTCTCATTCCGGGGAATCATGCTGTTGCTGCAATTCTTGAGTGGTGGTGACTGCATAAGGAAGTTGATTACTTGCTTGCTCTTGTTGCTGCTGCGTATTTTGACCTTGTCGGTGGTGGCAGGAATGCGTCGAGGGTATCGATCAGGCCATCTATAGGCGTGCAGCCGAAGGCGGCGGCGGCGTTGTATTGTAGCCGATCGTTTTGATGTTCTTCGAAACCTTCTTTATTTCCTCGTAATGGGCCAGCAATCAACTGATTCACACCCAGGGTGAAGTTGAGCAGCGCGTGCTCGCGGACCTGACCCTTCATGGAAATGCCAGCCTCGAACTCACCGATACCGGCGGCACAGCCCCAGGCGGTGCAAGTTCTCATGTTGTTTTTGATTAACTCCAAATTGGTTGAATTGTCAATTAGAAGTTAAAAACAGTCATTACCTGATTCCTGTTGCCTGGCATTTTGATGTTAAGTTTATTTGTTATTTATCGTTGTGTATGGCAACTTTTCAGTGGTGGAACCAAGTCCGCGAAGAAGATCGAGATTGCAGAGTCGAGACGTTTGGAGGTGGAAATGGCAAGCTTTCCAGACTTAGGGCTGGTTCTACCCTCTCTGTCAAATTTTTGAGGCCAGATAAAGTTCCGGCTTATAAAATTTAATTTCCTATCGTATAAATGTGAGAGCTAACTTTAGCCGAGACCCAGACTCCCTGTAAAATATTATCCGGCCTGGAAAACAAATTATTTCCGATAATCTTATTGTTCAGTCATTGAGATTTTTCAATGACTATCCTTTAAACTCGAAATAATAACGCCGATATAATTAGTTATACGTTATAATAAGAATTTTTATTGTTGCGGATAATATTGGAGGATACAGAAAATATATGCCAATATATTGAGCGCGCGCAATGAATGTACATGAGAGAATGATCCCGCTTTAGATAATTAGCGGAGATAAAGCTCTCTATCTGACGATGCTGCCGATAAGCGCTGAAGTCGAGCGGCCGAGAGAGAGAGAGAGAGAGTCGGCTTGCGACCAACGAAGGCGAGAACATAAGCAATTAGTATGTAATACGAAAGCTTTGTTTGAGCTTTATCTATAAATTAGGTGGCGGCTGCTGCTTGTCCCGACATTCTCCCCCCAGTTGGGCCTGGCTTCCAACTTCGTCCTTAAGGGGCAAAAGGCACAGCTTAGATACTGCGCGCTTGGTGGTTCCAGATGAAGTTCTGATCACCGCCACTCGAGCCACTCCGTCCCTACCAGATACCAGTTCCATGATTCTC
>VNJW01001779.1:0-16467 GCA_008042615.1 Drosophila auraria | reverse complement strand
GGACATCACTGATCTGAGGCTTTCCATGTAAGGCTTGAAGTGCAAGCGAGAGCGCGGAATGAGCGACAAAGAAGCACAATCGGCCTTTGCGTTCGGCAGCGTTCGACATCCGTCTCTCTCTACTTGCAGAGAGAATCTATATCATGATGTAATTACACAAGGTGGTCTCGTCGGCAACTGACATCCACTTATTGTATGCTTGCAATAAGTGCGAGTGAAAGGAACATAGTAAACTGAGTGTCATATTGAGTGCGAGTGAGGCGGCAATATGATTGTTGATTAACCCTTAGCATGTCCGTAGGCTTTAAATATGCCACTTATAATAAAAAGAACGAGATTTTTTTAAAGTTTGAATTTTAATAATTTAGCGTTACCAATGAAGCGCTGTTTTTGGTTCCTAACACAAATTTTTTTGTTCAGGTACTTTACTCTTAAATATATTCTTATTCTAAAGTAAAAAGAAATAACAAGTTTATCCAGCTCGTCTTTTTGTGCTGCTATAACTAATTTTTCTTTTAAATTGTTAGTTATTTTAAAATTTTCTTTTGTATAATGTGAAAAAATTATTTCCAGCTCTTTGAGCTTATTTTTAAATTAATCTGAGGGTTTTATAAGGCAATATTTCATATTGCGTGCACGCTTAAGGGTTAATGACAATTAAGGAAAAAAATTCGTCCGCACACAACCTTTCAGTTCAACAAGCAAACGTGCACTGAAATAAGTGGATACTTCGTAAAACTTCGGGTGCCGACGAGACCACCTTGTGTAATTACATCATGTACTGGACGAACATTTAACGTACATGTGACAGAATAACCCCAGATACTACGATTTACTTGTCCGCAGCGTCGAAGTAGCGGCCGAGTTGACATCACAAATTTTTTACTCCGAAATCAATTGAGCGGAGTTACAGATTCCTTCGTTAGTTTCGGGTTCTCGACAACCTTATTCCTATTCCATATTCATATATGTACATAAAACCATCAGCGCATTTAAGCCCGAAGATAAATAATTTTATTTATTCGATCACTGAAAACGAACAACGAAGTTTTTTTGGGCCTGGGAACAATCTCGTTTGCAATTTTGAAGGGACTGGACAAACCGACAAAAGACATCCGTCCGAACAGACTCCATAATACTTTACCAAAAATTTGAACGTGGTGGTAGCGCTATGATTGCCGTCGGGGCCTTGCCGGCCATCTCCCGTCAGTTGCTCCTCCCTCCTACACACTCATGTCTATTTGCCCATTTTGGGGGCGGTGTCCTTGCAGATGGTCTGGGCAATGAACTCGACCAGAGTCCGCGTGGGACGACCGGCCATGCCACGGCGCAGATACTCGAAGTCTAAACCGTTGGTAACCATTACGTTGGTGGCGTCCTGGAAGGAGAAATCAGTATTATGGCAGTTCCTTGATATGTGGCAAAGGCTACTCACAATATGCATCCACTGTCCGCAAGGCACGAATTCACGCAGGAAGGCGGCAGCCTTGCAGGGACGTCCTCCACGCCCAATGCCGTAGTTCTGGACATCGCTGCGGGGTCCGGCACGCACCGCCTTGCTGTAGTAGTTCCACAGGGGGAAACGCCACACGCGGTCACCAGTGTGCATGCTGGCGTGCTTGATCTGCTGCCACAGGATCTCCGAGTTGGTGAACACTCCGCAGGCGGCCTCATCCAACGACTGCCTCATGTAACCCGAGCAGGTGCCGATGTCAATGATGCACTTGGGACAGAAGTTCTGGGCGTATAGAAGGGCATCGGCCAGCACCAGGACATCTTCGTGGTCCGTGCACTGGACCTCAATGGTCTTGCCGTTCATGGACTTGACCATATCGCCGGGCCGGAAGGAGTTGCAGCCAATAACGTTCTCGCACAGGGGAATAAGGCCACGGATGTTGACCTAGGAGTAGGATTAAACCAGAGACCTAGTAAAAGAATTCTTTAACTTACCGGTAATCTCAGTCCAGCCACTGCCCGACAGGTGGCAACTACTACCGCTGCTCCAGTCATGTCGCCTCGCATGTGGAAGAGTTCCTGTTTTTTCTTGAGGCAGAGACCGCCGGCATCGTAGGTGATGCCCTGGCCAACCAGCACGATGGGCCGCTCCTCGGCACAGGTTCCGTAGTAGCTCAGCTCCAGGAAGATGGGTGGCTCGCAGGAGGCCTTGCCCACCGCCAGGAAGGCGTGCATGGACTGGCTCTCCGCCCAGCCCTCGACCTTGACCTCGACGTTAACTCCAGATTTACAGAGCACCTCGACGACATTCTGGGCAAAGGCAGTGGGAGTCAAAAGGTTGGAGGGCATCTCCTGCAGCTGGCGAGTCAGGTTCTGCGCGGCAGCCTTTTGGAGCCCAATGCGCCATCCTTCGATGTCGCAGATCTCATCCTTGGTGGCATACAAATCGATGGCCGGGACGAAGATGCGAGTCTTTGGATCGCGCAGTTCCTGGTACAGCCAGATGCCCAGGGCAGCTCCCTCGGCCGCAGATTCGGCGTGGCCGCAGTTCTCCACCTCAATCCGGTCAGTGTCCAGTTCGGCGAGAATGCGGCAGGCGGCTGCCACCGATCTCCGGATGGCCTCCTTCTGCTCGTCGAGCACCTCGTAGGGATTGTAGCCCAGACACTCCTTGCCCAGACCGACGACGGCCACCACCGAGTAGTAGGGAATGCGTTCCGGCTCGACGGCGAACAACAGACGGGCCTCGCCACGTCGGGGCATCGGACCCGACATCCTAAGCACCTCGATCAGCCTGCCGTTAGTCTTTTGCATGTTGTACCGCCAGCCGGCGGGCGTCAGGATACCGGCGTCGTTCTTGTCCTCCTCGTCCGCGTAGACGCCTATGACCAGGGCTCGCGACGGCTGGTCCGCACAGATGTCCATCTGCTGGAGCAACAGCATCTGGTTGATGGCCTGCGAGGCGTAGGACCGGCGAATCACTTTGGCCGCATACTGACGGCACACCGGCGACTTCACGCAGACCCGGAAGAGCAGCTGACGCGAGACCCCAAACATGGTATTGCACTACAACACACACGAGTTCCGCTCAAAAAAAAACTAGGTTTCCAAAGTTAAACAATTTTGTTCCGAATTAAAAGGTAGGGTTAAAAAGTCCAAACTAATCGTGTAACTACTACAATAAATTTTCACTGATAATTTATTACCTAGTTGTTTACTCTACGAGACGTTCACGGATACTGAAGCTATAGATTTTGGGTCAGGGATAGCTCGGCGATTGGATTGGGAAGTCGGGTGACATGTGTGTCAAAGCCACCTATATGGATATCCAAGGCCTACGTGGATGGGTTTGGAACTACAGAAAACCATATTGAAAAGTTTTACTTTAAAGGTTCCCTGAAGCCTATTCTTTCCTGTAATAACTTATCATGAGTAAGTCCTATATATTGTTATTAAAAATGAAGATAATAAGATAATAGTAGGTGCCATTCGTTCTTTAGGTAATGTTTTTTTTTAAGATTCCTGGGAGCTTACTGTTTCCGCAAAGAATTTGGCTTGTAAAAAGAAAAACAAAAGTAAGATAATATTAAAACACTTCCCATTTGACTTTCTTTTGTTTTGTTAATTATTTTACATCCTTAGCATAATCAATTAGCTACAATTCGTTCTTTAGGTAAAGTTTCTTTAAATGTTTCTTCAAACCTATATTTTCTGATAATAGCTTGCCTTGAGTAGGTCCTATATATTGTTAATAAAGAGATAAAAAGAAAGTTCTCCCTTTAGATATTAATAAAACATATCCCATTTGATTTTTTCGCTTTAGTTATTATTTTACATCCTCAACATAATCAGTTAGGTTCAATTCTTTTGCTAGGTAATGCTTTCCTTAAAGGTTCCTTGGAGCTCATTGTTTCCTGTAAGAACTTGGATTGTTATTAAAAAGAAAAACAAAAATTCCACATTTAGATAATAATAAAACACAACCCGTTTGACTTTCTTTAGTTTTGTTTATTATTTTACTACCTCAGCTTAATCAATTAGGTAATGTTTCCTGTAAGAAATTGTTATGAAAAAGAAGAAAAGATAGTTCCACTTTTACATAAAAATAAAACACATCCCATTTGACTTTCTTTCGTTTCGTTTATTATTTTACATCCTCAGCATAAACAATTAGGTACAATTCGTTCTTTAGGTAATACTGCTTAACATTTGAGACACAAACTAGACACAGACACGTACGTACACACATCGAGAAAATTTTTGATAACATGCATATAGGGATTATTCCATTTAGCCACTACGAGTACGAGTAGGTATTCCTGTATATAAAATAACAATGGCCATTTAACGCCTCCTGTTGCCCTCTAAACGCTTCGATCTAACAAAACTTGTACTTGGAATACGATTTGTATATGTAAATCGACCTTTGGTTGGGTTGCCGTTGCCTTTGGGATATGTTTCGGTTCGAATGGCTGCAGATTCGATTCCTTACGTCTGGTGGGTGGGTGTGGTTTGCGGTTCGATAAGAAAATATGCAGCTGATACGGAGATATATATTTATATATTCGAGGTTGGGTTCGAGCTCGAGGGTTCAACAGAGACTAGACTTTACGTAAACTTTGAAAGAGTGCAACAATCTAAGGGTGCGCAGAGCACATAAGAGGCACGTTAGTTATTTGAGCAATAATAGCATAGAGACTAGAGTGTTATACAGCTGTGAGTATCCATGAGTCCATGATCCTTGGTACTACTGCCTGGTACTTTGGCATTCGTCAGCAAAAAATCCCATCCCCCTGTTCGCTTCAGGTACATGCAAAGAGGTGAACCAAAGTGCACCTTAAATATGGGTTTCCCTTCCTGTGTTAAATAGTGTTTGTTGTTCTGTTTATTCCTCGTACTCTTTTGGGATTTCCCTGCTAAGTTTGTTTCTATGAGAAGATTTTATTACCCTGGTGCTTACTAAAGTTGAAGACTATTTAATATTAAAGAATTAAAGGAAGGTAAAGGAAGTCCATCCTAGGAGATAATTATTTACAGATATGAGAGCTTAGTTGCCCAACGATAAAGAGTTAGAAAAGATTGCCTTCTGCATATTAGTCATGCCTAGTATTTTGTATTGCGGATAATTATCCTTGCCGAATATTAAAGGATCTGGGTTAGCTTTATAGTGGGTTTCCCCAATTTTAGTTCACATAAATATAAATAATTTAAGCATTTTAAAGAACTGGAAAACCATGGGACCTAAAGTTCTTAATTTCAGATATTTAGAATATTGAAACGAAGATGCCTTCTACAGTTGACTCACTCTTAGTTTTTGCTTAGTTCGAAATAGTTATTAAAAGGATCTCGACTAAGTGCAATTTTACAAGAGCTGGCTCTTACCTGAAGTACTCTACTCATTTTTCCCGATTTAAAATCACGGAAACCAACCAATTTTAGCTCACAGTGGTCCGCCTCCTTGCACGTATCTTATAGTAAAAACCCGTAAACCAATCTTAAAGTTTCAATCACAAAATCGTGGTCACGGTTACGGGCAGGCCATCAGCATTGACGACCTGCTCCGTCTGCACCCGGGTGCCAAAGCTCTCCGCACTGGTGGTCTTGCTTAGATCGATGACCGGCACGTCCTCATCGTAATCGGAGGCCAGCTCCTCCTCTGCCAGGTAGCGGCACTTGGCCGCCTTCGGCGGGGGCTGGTGCTGCTCCTGCTCCGGCCCGTGGAAGTAGTGGGTGCGGGCCATGTAGATGATCCCGTCGTCCGTGTCATCGTCGTCCGCGTGTCGCAGCGGGTAGTGGCCGTAGCCCGCCTCGCACTGGTACGGATTGGACTTGACGTGCACGTTCCGGCAGCTACCGCCGCAATTGTGGTGACTCTCGGCGTCGCCACCATTGGCTCCGTAGCAGTGGCCCCTGTGGAGCGACGGGGCAGTCGATGACTGACCTCCCGAGTGGGTTTGCGGATGGGTGTGGGATTGGGAATGGGTATGGGTGTGGGTGTGCACCTGACCCACGCCAGCCTGGGCGCTGCTGGAGTGGGCCACTGACTGCTAGATGTGCGAGTGCGAGCGGGCTATCGAGAGCGAGTACGGACTGAGGTCCTTCTGGATACTCATCGAGTCGTAGATGGGGAACTCGCAGCACAGGATGAACTTCAGGGCGCTGGGCACCTCCACGTAGACGGCAGGCGGCACTGGGATTAGCGGCGAGGTAGAGGCCTTGTACTTTCGGTACTCCAGCTGACTGTAAGGGTTTGGGGGAAATAATAAAATTAACACTAAATTGCCTCAGATAATTAAATAATTGAAAATTAATTAAATGACTTAATATTCTACTTAATAATTAATTAATTAATAATTAAATAAGAAATATTGCACTCACTCTTTGTACTTCTCATCAGCACTTCGTTCGCGGAGCGGAATCCCGGACAGGAAGAGGATGATCATCGTGGTGAAGATGGGCGAGGCAATCGCCACCCACTCGTGGCCGCTGATCACGTTCAGCGATATGGCAAAGATGCCCCACCAGATGACGACCTCGCCAAAGTAGTTGGGATGCCGGGACACGCTCCACAACCCTTTAGAAAATTGCCCAATAAAAGTTGCACAAAACTAAAGTTTAGTTTGCCACTCACCATCGTTGCAGAACTTGCCCTGATTGGCCGGATCCTGGCGGAACGAGAACTTTTGCAGATCCGCGTAGGTCTCCGCCAGCAGACCCACGATAAACATGCCCGTGCCCGTGGAGTCCAACGTCGTCATTGTCTTGGGAGCACGCGGTTGCGAGTGGCGCGGCGAGTTGATAATTATAACAGGCAGTGACACAATGTACACCCACACGGCCTAGAAAGGAACAATCAAAATTCCTCAAAGTCTGAAATTTAATATGAATACTTTATAAACTCCAAAAGGATACCAGCATATTTTCAAGGCTTTTGTAAGCTTCATGCTACGCCATGAAAAGCGTAAAAGACCATTGGTTCTTATGCTTTTATATTTAGTTAGAACTTTATTAGAATTGGGCCTCATTTGTTTTTATTTTTCCCTATTGTTAAAAAGTATTTGTAACATGAATTTTACTGATAAAATCCCAAAAATCATGGCTAAATTATTGTAGTAAACATATTCTTTAATTTAAAATCAGGAATTATAAGTATTTTCGTCTGTCTGAACTTAGATTTAATATTGTATTAAAATTAAAATATTTATACTTATGTTCTTTAAGTTAATACACAAGCTCTTGATGAAATTTCATGCGATAAATTTTTATCAAATTTGAAAACACTTTCTAAAAAAATTTCTATTCCCCAGATGGCTAACAAACCTCTTAAAAAAAAGTCCATTAAGCTGAGAGATGCTTTCATTTAGTGCACTCTTCAGCAGATTTCCAATTGGCAGTGTTTCAACTGGCAACAAGTGATTGAAATTCGGACGAAATGGGAAATAAATTCAAACAAAACGATGGCGGGACATGCCACAAGCAGCACGCCACGAAGGACGGCCTGCAGTCGCCGCCAACCCCCTGGAACATCCCCGAGGCTGCCACCCCCACAACGTTTAGCATTCGTCGCCCACATGTGTCATGTCATTCTGCCACAGAGAATGGCGTTTTAATTGTTGGTCTGAATGTGGATGAGGGTGTTTGTCCGGGGCCAGAGGCACATAGAGCCGGGCACCCACACCGACCGGCCGACCACCGACCGGCCTGCTGACGCTGACATTTGCATGGGGCCAAGTTTGGGCGGCCGACAAGTGCTGAAATATGAAATATTCAGAAGCTCTGTGCACGTGTCAATTAGTGACAGTTTGATTGATTTTCCACCTCCAAGTTGAAGGCCCTGTCATTGAGAGCAATATTGAAAACTGGCTGACGCAACTAGCCCCTAACCCCGAGCACATGCACCTCTACATCCACATCCACCTGTTCTCTCACCTGGAACGTCCAAAAGACCGCGTAGCGTATGATGTTGCGACGGGTATCCTCGAACTGCTTGTCACGGCCCAGCTTGATGATCCTGTACAGCAAATAGCCGGAGAGCCGAGCGCCCCACAGGCAGACGAAGAGCGTGACCATTAGTTGGCGACTGTCGTAGGCCTGGAATTTAGATTGATTTAGATTGTCGAGCAAGGTAATGGTATCATGGTTTAAATTGGTTTTTAATTAAAATATTTCAAATAGGAAAAAAACTTATTATTATTGTCATGAATGGTTTTAAAAATATATTTTAGATATTAAAATTTTTCCTGAAAATCTAGAACTAAACAAAGTGCAAAGCTCGCAAGGAGCCTTAGCAGCATTGGCCCTTATACCGCTTCCATTGCAATATAATTCCTAAACTAGTGCTTCCTGCTCTGAATGTTCTATTAGCATGGGATCACCAGCCGAGTCGATTTAGCCAAGTCCGTATGTCCGTCTGTCCGTCTGTTCAGCTGTCCGTCTATCTGTCTATCAGTCTGTGTGTCCGTATGAAACAACAGATCTCAGACACTTTAAGAGCTTCCAAATTTGCTGATAACATTTCCTATAGATTGCATGCAGATTAAGTTTTTTTCAAAAATTTGGTCATGCCCACTTCCGCCCCCACAAAGGATGAAAGTCGTATATAACGTGTATAACACACCTATTACAGAATAGAATTTGTAAAAAATAAAGTGAAACATGTGTAATTAATAAATATGAGCCGGCATGCTCTCTATTTCAGAAAAAAAGCGGATGATAAAAGTGAAAGTTGTTACACATTAACGTTTTTCCATCTCCATCCCGCTTGTTGCAGATGGTTAGTCAAGACTCAATCCAAAATTAAATTATTTTATGTTTTGTTGATGCACAAAGATTTGGGTACCGGGTATCTTATTGTCGAGTACACTCAACTCTAGCTTGCTTGCTTGCCTTGCAACAGCTGTGTAAGAAAGCCATTTTTCAAACTTCCGCTGCTGCCTGTCTGAATATTAAATAACTCATCCCTCCAAAGTGCGGTCTACGGTTGGTGAATATTTGGGGAATTTTATTTTCGCAATAAAGCAGTTGTGTGGGGGCTCGCGTCTGCATTGCAATAAACATTTAGTGGCTGCCATTGGGGAATGACTTATTCTCGGACTCGGGGCGTTTGGGGAGGGCTCTGCAAAAGTTCGAGTTCAAGGCTGAGCCCGTTGCCTTGGCCAGCAAGCCACTCTCGTACCTATTCTAGCACCTATCTCCGCAATAACAAACACATTGCCCTCATGGTATCCAGGGTATCTAGGAAGTCGTCGTTACAAAAATTCATTGGCCAACGAGCAATTTGCACGAATCTACTGGTGTATTTTTGCAGCGTCAGAGAAAAATAGTTCTTGTGATGTTTTATTTTACAAAACCACTTTCGGTGGTCATGCAAATTTTGCATAAATAAAGCGAATCACGCACGAGTGCAGGCGGTGGCGGCGGCTCTATGCTTCCATCTGCCCTCCGCAAGTGGCCAATGGCCAGCGGGGATTTGGACCAGGAGGTCCATGAATCAGTGGACGGGTTTGAGTTGGTTCAATAATGAATGAGTCCCGTACTGCACTTTGCATATTTATAAACGGCATTGGGCGAGCGTCGGAATGGAATCAGAAATACATTTCGCACGAAGGAGTGGCGGCCCCTCTCAAACGCCTCATGAAAAATGCAGGAAAAAATTGTTAAATTGCTTTGTCAATGACGGACTGCTCATGACCGTAACCGCAGTCAAAGTCACTTTCAGAGGATGAGGTCATGGCGAGGATACGACCAGGATACGACCAGGGCCGGGGCCAAGCCCGGCAGTTGGCAGTTTATTGAGTGCGCCTCGGCTGATAGTTTAATGGGTTTGTCGTACGGCAGGGAGGACTTGATTGCCTATTTGGCTTTAGTTTGATTGAGCTGCCTTTCAGCCGTTGCTCGAGCCATTTTATCGCTCGATTTATAAAGCGAGACTGAACGGCGATAAACCATCGTCAGGCAACTGCATACAGGGGCAGTAAAGCACTTTTATGGCACAGACGCTGACACAGACAACAACACGCAGCGGGCTGAACAAGCAACAACAGCCACAAGCAATGGCAGCACTTCCGCTTCCGCCCCGACGTCGCATCTTCCGGTTTCCCCTCTTTAAAATACATTTTTCATTGCCAACTCAATTTCAGCTGGCATCTGGCAGCCATTTAAATTTAATCGACGATCGATATTGAATTTAATGGATTTCGCATTCTGCGTTCTGCGTTTTGCGTTTTGCGTTTTGGTCTATTGTTAATAGTCTCAAATTTGTGGGAGTTAAAATTAATTGAACATAAATGCAAATCGTGTCTGCAAATGCCACTTTGTTTGTCTTTTGTTGTGTTTGTCCAGGAAAACAACTACATCAGCGGATGATAAGAATTTATTTCTCAATTTGCTGGCCAAATTGGTATAAGCCCTTTTAACAAGCTTTTATGGGCTATTGATTAAATCGATACTCTTGTGGGCGTTAAAAAAGGGGCGAAATGGAAACTGAAACTAAAGCTTTTACGAGCTTGGTTTTGCCTCAAAGATATCAACTGAAATCTGGTCTTTTACTATATTTCAATTAATTTAAAGATACTTCTGAAGGGGTTTTAATGAACTCAATATGTGTGCTTAATATTCATTGTAATGGAAGCACTTATTAACATTTATGGTTCAGTACTTACAGCGTTATGGAAGAGGTTTCTATAAAAGAATTAAGTGCAATATTTCGCTTCAAAATGTTTAATAACACTAATAAGTCCCTTTCAATGTTCAATATTATATATAACCAATTAGCCATTATCAGGAACATGTCATCATTGATAATATGCCAGAGGGCCTTTAACATTGTTAATATATCTCTCTCTTAAAATATCCCAGATTATTCTCCATTAACAAGCTAATGAAATAGTAATTAATATCTATGAGGAGCTGAAATATTAATTAATGCCAGAGTGTCAGCAATTGAGATAAATATCGCATCCTCCAGGCATAAACTGCTAACAAAAGAAAATTGGAACCAAAGCAATTTATAATTGCTTCGTAATTTATGGCTTCGGGGTTGAAGCGGAATTCTAGTGTCAGCATCTGAGATATAAGAGGACGTGGAATTATTTTTAATTATACGTTTAATAAAACGCTTTTTTAACATGAAGCTATTTATAGTTTTAAAGTGATTTTAATAGGGGGAAGTAACATTAACTATATTATTTTAGATACAAATATTCTGTGGCACACTTGAGCTGATAAAAAAGCCATCAACGAATTGTTAGACTTGAACATAACGCTATTTATATTCTTAATGAATGCCATTCATATTCGGCAACCTTCGAGGAAAGCCTTCTTTAAATATTAATGAAAGAGCCGTAGGCCTCAGACTGGCGGTGAGCACAATTTTACCCAGGAATCCGCTGCTAATGAATAGGGAAAATTACGAAAAGTGGCCATCAAGACAGATTAATTAATTGAAAATTGTGGGAAATCACCGGCCTGCCGGAGCAAGTCGCCTTCAAGCTGGCCGCAAATAGCGTTAGTTAGCTGCTTAGGCAGCGTGTTAGGCTGGCGGAAGGACACACCGACGGGCGGATTGAGGACCCTCACGATGCCAAGGTCATGCCACAGCCGAGCACTACAGCTACAGCTGCCACGGCAACAACGCAGATATGCCAACAAATACTACATGGCGAACACAGGCGGCGAACAACAAGAAACAACAGCGAAATGTGGGCCCGATGGGCGTAACCTTTTGTTTGTCGGCAATGGATGTTTGCCTCTGCGTGGAGGTTTGCCTCGGATGGTAATGTGTGTGCGTATGCCAGGCTCAGTTTTCAATGTCAGCAGCCGAAACCACCACACCACTCCTGGCATCCTGGCATCCTTAGGCCCTTCCATCCCAACCATCCCTTTACGCTCAGTTGGGTGACATGTTTATGGCCACGTTTAAAGTTCCAAAGATTGTATTTTGAGAAGAAAATATTTAGAACGGAGCTAAACATTTTTTGTTCTGCGGAAAGTTGCTGCTACTGGCTCTGAAAAACGTAGTATTTTTGCCATATCAGTTCGTTGTTTGCAAGCTTTTGAAATCGAAGGACATTTGTGATTTATGAGCATTTACAAACTTTATTGCATTTGACCATCTTACATGGTCATAAATTATTTTGGACTTTCGAATTATGACTGAGTTTTAATCAATGATTTATTTTCGGAATTTATTTATTATTTATTATATTCACGAATTAAAATGTTTGCCCAATCAGGAGGATAATTTATTTATATATTATAAAAAGTTTTGATATAAAGCAGCTTAGTAAGTCATTGAATAAATTATATTTTTGAACACTATTTTAAATTAAAATTTCTGAGTTATAATGCTGTATTAACCCGTTGTTCAATAATAATTTTTTACAAAATACGCCTTACTATGTAACCTTTAACGCGCCTTGTGATTTAAATCCAGTTGCAAAAGATTTCTGTTCACTTTGGAAATTGCATTTATAAATTATAAAGTTTGCCCCAAAAACCCTGTTTATTATAAGCTTAGTAGGCTCGAGCTGAGAATTGCAAGATATATGTTTAGGTTCCTGCAATCCCCCTCAATATAAATATTTATTATATTCTCAAATAATAATGTTTTCCCAATCAGGAGTTTAATTAATTTATATATTAAGTACTGTTTTTTAACAAGCTTCTTATTTTATCTAAAAGAATGCAGTCATTGATTTAATTATATTTTTGAACAAATAATTATTTTAAAATAGAATTTCTGTGCTCTAATGGTGCTTAGGCATGTTCTCTTTAAATATATACAAAACACTCCTAACTAAGTAAGTTTTAAAGGTTCAAAATTCAATTAAAAAGATTTCTGTTCACTTTGAAAATTGCATTTATAAAAATATTAAAGTTTGCCCCAAAAACTATGTTTTGTTAGGGATCTTTTTCGGGAAAAATGTAGTTACACAGTAATCAGCTTTTTCGAGTTTAGAGCTGCAATCCTCAACAATAGCATAGTATACTATATATTAAAACCCACATACTTTTTAGCTGGGGAAATCCGCTAAATTAAACTATCTTGAATATTTATGGGGACTCAGATGACAATATGCCTTTTTTTAAGGGCAAAAGAGAGGTACACAAATGCTTCCCTGGGGTAAATTAATATTCCACTCACCTTCGAAGGTCGATCGATTTGGCCTAGGAAAAACGTGAGCAGCGAAATGATGATGAAGTTGACGCCGCCGGCAAAGTCCGTCAGCTTGTCCATGTGCAGCATGGAGTTGACGAGGAAGAAGAACAGCTGCAGGCTGCCCACCACAATGGCGCTGATGGCGAAGTGATCGTAGTCAAGCACATTTACGGCCATAGTTGCGATGCACTGGGGTTTGCCCTCTTCACCTGGCTTTCAGCTGGCCTTTCACCTGACCCC
The DNA here is from genome assembly GCA_008042615.1 of Drosophila auraria. NCBI lineage: Eukaryota > Metazoa > Arthropoda > Insecta > Diptera > Drosophilidae > Drosophila > Drosophila auraria. The sequence continues at coordinate 3,113 of VNJW01001779.1, read as the reverse complement.
GTTCTCACCTTCCCTTCGTGTCGGCAACAGGTATTCGTCCTCCTCGCGCTATGCTTTAATATTGCAAAAAGTTTTGCCTTCACATCGCTTCAATCACACTCGGGCGCTCCTCGCTCCTCGTCCCGGAATGTCCGTGCTGCTCCTGCTGCCTCTCCAGCTTTACATTCTTTGCTGAGCGGCGGTTGCTGGGTGTGGGTGGCGCTGGCTACCAGCCAAGGAATCTCTTTTTTTTTTTTGGGGCCGCTTGTTGATTACGTATTTATGCGATGATTGTTTATTTGGGGTCGGGTCGGGTCGGGAAGCCTCTGCAAGTGCAATAAATAATGCAATTTGTACAAGCCGTGGCAGCTCCAAGTTATTTGCTAAATGAAAACTTAATTCAATTTTCCGCGCTCAGCAGCACATAAATGGTGTACCCTCCTGCCCCACCCTCACTTGTCCCCCGTTTGCCATTAGCTTTTCAAGCACAATTTTAGCATAACTACCTCGAACCTCGACATGGCAACAATCTCAAGCCCTTTTAGCCAGGCTGTGTGCATTGAGCCGACAAATCGTTGGCAAAACGGAGACTGGAGCAACATGTTATAATCGACATGGGTGGTTTCGAAACGGGGGGATTATCTTTATTAAAAGTAAATATTATGCATGAAAGGAAGTCATTTAATTTAGCTGAGATAGCTCACTTTAGTTAGTGTTGATATAGTAGCCGCTATCATTATGAAGTTTACTTACTTGAAAGTTTACTTATATGATTAAATTTTAAAAGTTTTAGCTATATATAAACTTTTCCAAATCCCTTTACTTAGGTCCAGCGCACGCTTCTGATTCTGGGCCAAAGTATAAGTAAGTCTTTATTAAAAGTAAATATTTTGCATGAAAGAAAATAAGATAATGCACTTTAGTTAGTGCTTCATGTACCTGCAGTTTTCATTATGAAAACCTAAGTTTACTTACTGGAAAAGTTTACTCATTTGATTTAACTTCAAGCGTTTTAGCCAATATAAACTGTTCCAAATCCCTCCACTTAGGTCCTGCGCACGCCCCTGATTGTGGCCCAAAGTATGAGTGTGTGCTGAAATGGTTTATACGGCACATACTTGAGCTGGCTGGTTTAACTTCTTGAGCCTTTATTTGCCTCTTGTGCTTGACTGCATTTGCACTGCTCTTCCTTTGGTCGCCGCAGCATCTATGCTACCAGTATCCCTTCTTCCCTTAGAGTCACCGTCACCCCTTCAATGGCCCTTGTTGGGGCCAGCCTGCATACATAATTAACGAATGGAAATAGATATCTATGGTGCAGCAGTCTGCTACAAATCTAGGCCCGCTCAAATGGGCCATGATGTTTATGGCTCTGCGGGGAATCGATTTTCGGGCAGTTGGAGTCTTTGGAGCTCCCCAAAATTTACTGACGACGGATTAGCCTCGATCGAAGTGCTGTTGAAATGTGGTTGTTCCCCCCTGCAAACGGCAACTCAATTAAATGTACACTTTAATAGATTTTAATATACTCGGCTGACAGATCTTTGTGTTGTTTGTTTAATTGAGTCATGGATTATTTATTAAGGTGAAAGGCCTTAATTAAAAGTGGCTAGTCAATTAAATATCAATTTTATTTATTTATTTTATTTAAATACATCAGGTGAAATATTTGATTTATTCACTTTATTGGGATAATGGAGGTGCATTTCAATATATTTTAATTGAACTAAAAATCATGAAATATTTATGAAACTTAAAGGTTGCTATTTTTAAATCCAAATATGTTTCCATTAAATGTTGCATGGACTTTCACGTCAATTTTAATTACTTTAGCTGAAATAGCTGTTTGAATAAGTGCAATTTCAGGACAGTTTAATTATTCCAAAAGTTTATTTAATGTCAACGTCTAAAGATTGCATTTATAACAAATTAAAAGTCCGCAGGCGTTCTTAAAAGCTATCTTTTAATGGCCTTAACTGAATTCAAATAATTTCTTAGTTGAAAAACTGCATAATTTGCTTTTATTATGCCATTCAACGGCAATTATTCTGTGCTGTGCTTCGTTTTAACACTATAAGTAGCAAATAAAGTTAATGGAAGCTGTCAAAACTTTTCCGCTGAAGAGTTTCCATTCATAGTAATTATTTTACCCTTTTATGCACTTTGTTACTTGATGCCAGACCGAGAGTGTTATAATCTGCTGTTGGAGGTAATTTTCAGAGAGAACTTCATGACAACTTTTGACCACAACAAATACTTAGGTCTGGAAACTGGATTTCCCAGGAATTAGAAAGCCACAGATGATTAGAAACTGAAACCCAATTAAATTGGTCAAGCAGACTAATTAAAATTGCAAAGCCTTGCCATGGAAGTGGATTTCGAGCCTTGATTGCCTAATTGACCTTGCATTTGAGCCTGTGGACTTCTCAGAATTAGCTACCGAATATAATTTCCCAGAACGTAATTACCTGGCTGCCGAGGTTAACCCCACAGGTATTTAGGTTCAATCGAATGTGTTACTGTCATAATTTAATAATATTCAGGCAAATTAGGGTTGGTTTCTGGTTCTGAGCTCTGGGTGAAATTTTCAGAACGCCCCCTGAGGCGCTCAAAGGTATGCAACTCATTTTGCAATCGCAATTTTCCAAAGAAATGCATCAGCATTGCACATTCATTAAAGCAACACCCGCGGCACTTTCAAGGCCCAAAAACAAAGGCAGAAAATGTGTTAAACTTGTGCCTCCTGCCATGGCTATGCATAGCTACAAAGGACGAACAAAAAAATAAATAGGAATACGTGGGCTGCTATATATATTTCTGGCCTAGGCAACACTAAGTGTTGTTAGGTGGAATCTGACATTTCCATTGAAAAGTTCGACATTTTTAAGCATAAACGTACTCAGAACGGTTTGACGTACGACTATCATTTGTGTTGTTTACAGTTACTTAAAAAAATCAATTTCGCAAAAAAATGGAATTAACTCGTGAACATTTTCGTGCGATCATTTTTCACAACTTTCGGCGTGGATTATCACGACAAGAGTGCAGCGATGAACTTAAATCTTTGTATGACTATGAAGCACCATCCTATAGCACTGTGAAAAACTGGTACAACGAATTCAATCGTGGCCGAC
>VNJW01001776.1:0-40235 GCA_008042615.1 Drosophila auraria | reverse complement strand
ATTTTTGTCCTAAAACTTTATTTTTAGGCAAAATAAACCTAAAACTTGATTTTTATATAATATTGATTTTATGTTTTAATACAACCATTTAAAATAATAAATGTGTATTCCAAAATGCATACAGTATTTATTTTTACTGTTGCAGTAGAGACTTGCTACTTCCGTAGCAAAAACATATCTAAGAGTTGGCCGTTAACCGCCACTCCATGCCAGGGATGTTAGAACCAGTTGGGAATTAAATGCCCACACGCGAGAGACAATTTTTAGGCATCCCATTGCCTAAAATTTAGGCATCCCATGGACTAAAAATGAAATTCTTAGCTATGGGTTAATGCCTAAATTTTAGGCCTAGAATTCCTAAAATGTATGGCCTAAAAATATGGCATTTTGGCATTATGACCCATTTTTTAGGCCATCATTGCCTAAAAAGAAATTTTTTGGCAATGAATCGCCAATTCCTAAAATTTTAGGAATTTTTTTTTTCTGGGTATACCCAACTACTTCGTGTATGGGTACTTCGTTTATTGACCCTTTGGTAAACGAGTGAGACAAGTATCACAGTTATTTTAAGGTATTTGAGTTGTTAATGTCGTTGCTATATTTGCCTTCGTAGAGCGATGTGTAGTGTGGTGGACTCTGAATCTGATGGTCACGAGTTTGAGTCCGAGTCGTAACCATTGTGTTTTAGAAATGAGTATCCTTTATAGAATTTATACAGAGGAAGAATGAATTATGGCATTGAGATCTCTCATACCCAAACATTAAACTTTTTTTTGTTTAGAACGGATTTGCCTAAAACTTTTTGATTAAGAGTTTCTTTTTCACTTTGAGTTGTCATTTAAATTGAGAACGATTTGATCTTTAAATAAGTACTATTTGTTCTTTCTCTGAGCATAAAAGTTCTCAAAAACGTAAACAAATCCTATATATGAGTTTTTTTGTTCTCAAAATATGTAGTCAAACTGAGTACGTATCATCTCAACGTGAGAACATACTGAAGTAACAAAAACCTTTTACGATCCAATGAGTTATGCCTTACAAGATGCATCGTCAGAGAAAGATTCGTAATCGATCGTTTCTTCGCTGATAGAATATATAATTGGGAAGGGGGGCTGAGCATCCTGTATGCGATTTTGAAGGTACACCAGCTTAAAAGGCGGCCAGCTTTTATAAAAAAATGCTTGCTGTGGTAAGAAATTTGAATGCTTACTATTCGAAGTATGGCGGATGTAATCGATGGCAAAGAGAAGAGAAAGAAATTTCTCTTAGGAGGAACTTAAATAGTGGTGGTACCTCCACCTATAAACCACTGTGCAGAATTTTGACTATAGTAAATTATCAGTCAATAGATATTATAATATACCCTCAACCAAGCTTTTGTGTTGCGTCTTAAAGCGTTTTCATGTATATATTTGCAGCATTGTTCGTTTTGATAAGCCTTTTCTTTTGCTCTCGGAATTTCTCATAACGTTACTTTAAAGCAGGGGTCGGCAGCGTCGTATACACTGTGCATAGGAAACATTGTCAAGCATCGCTGTCGGCACATATATAGTACAAGCACTTCGTGTTTGTTCGGGATTCTGTTAGGCTATCGTAGCAAGCGTCAAAGCTATGTAAAAACGGCTTCGTATCAAATGTTAAAAATGTACGGGTGCCGCTGCGGCAGAGATATGACTGAATAGCCTATGCACAATTGCTCGGATCTCGCAGCAACAGTGAAGCAAATCGTTCGGGTCCATTGCTTTGTTGTCCAAAATGTTGTACGTTGTCAAAAAAGTAAGCACAATCGCTCGGCTTTTTCGCAGCAGCAGAGAAGCAAAACGTTCGGGTCTGTTAGTATCATTCGGGTCTGTTAGCTTCGCATACATACGCACTAAAAAAATTTGAGTGTCTCTGGGTGCCGACCCCTGCTTTAAAGCCTTGAGAACCGGTTAGTATAAACTCTATTAAAACCATTTAAATGAAAAAAATATGATTTTTAGTACCTTATTGACCTTTGTTTTTTGGGGGGTCCAATTGGGCCAACATATGTATATGTATCTGAAAACAAGTTTTTAAGGTATATCGAACCAGTTCCAGTTGGTAACTATTAAGCAGAGGTAGTAAGTCCAAGTCACATAGAAACAATTACTATTGGGTATGATCAGGCTATATATTCTTTTATATAATCGGGTTATAACGACTTAGCCTATTGCAAACGAAACCATCAACGGTATTTCGCTAGTGCGCTTTCTAACATATTCTTGTTTTTTCTGTGTTGTCACACAGTGTTTTTAACACTTTAATCCGCTACAATGTTTTCAGCGGTCCACATACATAGATAAAAATCATGGAGCTTCGACCCGTGGTAGAAATGTTTTTCCAACTTGTCTACAAATTTTCAGTTTACAAGCTCTTTAAAATGATATTTACCATTTGAGGCCATCCAATTGATGGGAACCGTCGCCATATATTTTTTTTTTGGTTTGATGACACAAATATTGTGGGTTTTTCTGTGGCTCCAATTATATTAGAGGGCAGCAAAAAGCTTTTTCACTCCGTATTTTATTCAATTAAATTTGTGTACTAACAGAAAATCAATTAATTATGGCTATTCACTGGGGGATTAGTTTTTTTACGTTGGAGGAATTTGTATGGAAGGGACAGTTAAGAATTTAAACGGCGGCAAACAGTTTTTTGAGCTGGTCAAGCGAAAAAATAAGCTCTTGAATTAAAACTGCGAAGCATACTTTGACGGGCAACAAAGCAGAATATTAAAGTGGAAAAGTCCATGGCAGAAGGAGCGTTATTAGTGGGTTTAGTTTTAGCTGATGGTGTACTTCTGCAGCGCTAGGTGGCGCTTTGGTGGTCCGAACGAGTTTTCCCCTTTTTGACGAGCTGCTACGGTACTTTAAGTGGGTTGTATATTTTTCGTGTAGTTTGCGTTTTAGTAACCGGCCACGCTGCACTTGAAGTGCATTTCCCCAACGCAATCGCCATCGCCGTCTCCGTTTCCATCCCGATAATAAAGCGAACTCGGCTGAGCTCAGCTCAGTTCAGTTCAGCTGAGCTCATAAAAACATACGAAAACAGAGACAGACAGCTGCCAGGCTAAGCAACATTTTTGTTTATGATTGTGACGAGTTTTATGGGTGTGATGTGTCGCTGCGGGGGCATGCTGGATGCTGGCTGCTGGATGATGGAGGCGTTGGTATCAGGGTAAAAGTGGGCGTGGCACGTGCCCAGAATGGCCTCGACCAGCAGCAGCACACTGTGAGTGATTTAAATGCCCGCCAGCAGCAGGGCAGCCTCTCTTGCCGGGCTATTGGCATGCATACAACCAGAAATTATGGCTCTTTAACAATGTGAAATATTGTAGAAGATCGTCGTCCCTACTATCATCATTGCCGCCTGATTTGCATGGAAATAATATGCATTCTGCAGACCAGACCCCATGCCATTTATCTTGGGCGTCTAAGCCAGCAGTTCATTATTTAGCCATTGCTCATTGCGTGCGCCCAGGAGCCAAAGCCAACCCATTTGTCAGTCAATTCGTCACAGTTTGTCAGTGCATTTCGGGACTCGCAGATTTTCATTAATAACTTTGATGACATTCTCAACAAGTTAAGAAACTTCAGCAAGAAATTCACCCAAGCCCTTGTCAATCAATTATCAAAGCAAAGCAAGAACAAAAAAAACTCCCTGCAACCGGCCCGAGCGGGTTTTCCAAAAATTTGCAAAAGTAACGAACGGAATTTTATGTTGCACAACTTTGTGTGACTTTTCAGTTTCAGAAGTAGGAGGCTTCTGGATTTCGCAAAATATCCTTTGGGCACTTGTTGGCGTGCGATTCGGGAGTAGGCACTTGCCGGGGTGGAAAGGTGAAACTAGAGCACTACTTGCCGCAAAAAGTAATTTCATGCCAGCGTCGACTCTTATCAAGCAATTTTGCAGCATATTTCGGCTAGTATCCGCATCCTAGCGCAGCCTTTCTCCCCAGCCACCTTAAAAACTCAGCCTTTAGCCTGGCTTTCCATTTCCTGTTTGCCTGCAACCTTCAGCATCCAGCCACAGACTTGACTTGATGAAGTTTTGTGGTGCGAACTAGTCTGCTGTCTCTTTTCCCAGCTTTTCCGTTAGTTTGAAGAATTGCGCCGGAAAATTGCAAGCTTATGCTGCAGAATGCCTGCGGCTCTTTCTAGGCATGTTCCAAGATAAGCTATTTGCCCTAAATTGCTCTCTAATTAACACACCACATTTTTCTGCTTGCCTTGACATGTATATTTTAACACTATTTGGGTTCTCTACAGGTCCATTTTTGCAAACTATAGCTAAGGAAGCATCAAATCAAAATCAAATTCGTATTAAAAAATATATTTTAATGAAAATTCTGCAAAACATATATTGAAAATTGGTCTCGGGGTATCACGCGGGTAAAAGATTTACTTATTATTCTCTGTGTTACACACATTATTTGAACTCTAATATACCCTTTTTATGTATGACCAAATGTGACCTTTAACTTTACATTATATATACATTATAGAAGTATAAGTATGTCGAGGCATTTGAAGAAACCCACAATATATCCCACGGAAATTTATTGGAGATTCATTCATTGGAAATTCGAATTGGTCTTTAGGAGAACGTGTATTCGAACTTCCGATGATTGCCTTCGTTTTTCTCATTCCATCAAAGATTTCCCTTTGTGTGCGGAGGAGTCTTACGGTAAGGACGTACTCACTTTCATTCGCGGGCACGGCCAGAGGACGACGGTCTTATTGTAATCGTGAGCCAGTTGCTCAGCCAGCTGATGACAGTGACCCAAGAAGCTGCGGGCGTCGCTCCACCGACTGGCCCCCTTCCACGATGAGGATGGGACTTCCTTGCCCGCGGACGACTGTTTCGTCCTGCTCTCCTGCTGTCGCTGGTGAAGTTGCTCCTGCTCCCGCTGCTGCTGCTCCTGTCGCAAATGCTGACGAGGCTGCCTGGATGGGTCAATGTCCACATTCGCATTGAGACTCCCAGTTTCGCTGCTACTTTGGCCCTTGTTCACGTCCACGTCCATGTCGGTGTCTACATTAATGCCCGCATTTAAAGTCTTTACAACGCTCGTGTATTTGGGTAGCTCGAGTAATTTAATGAAGCCACTTAAATCTGTGCGCCGTCGTCGACATCGCCGTCGTCACCATCGTGCAAGGCAAGAAGAAAGGAAAAGAGAAACATTTTATGTGGCGTATAAAAAAGCTGCTGCATATTTAAGCTGAGTGTAGGTATGGTTGTGCTTAAGCGGTGTAGTAACTGTTACTGCTGATGAAGGCAACCATGCTCATAACGGGAATCTGTCTGCAACAGCAGCCATATTATATATTCCGACTAGTGCTGCCAAATATTGGAAGCTAAATATTAAATATTTAAATTATAGTGAAAAAAAAGAATCGTTTTCCTCAGCTCTACAGAAAGTAAAGCCAACATCTTTGATCCATGCTGTGTTCCCTTGTGAGTTTAAAACATTATTCAAATGTCAACAAGTAGCCGATGTGGCCTATAACTAGTCCATTTGGGCAACACTGCTTAGCTGACCCATCGATCGACTTCAAGTGACTCCTCTTAAGTTCTCGACATGGCCTGCTAGCGGCTGCCATTGCAAGTAACTGGCCAAGTATCCGACAAGTGGCCAGGGCTCAGAATGCCTGCGATTCACATGCCCCGGACCTGAGAAGGTACTTGACAGCGGCGCAACACTCCGGGAATTCTGTCGGCGGCACGGGAAGGTAACGTAACTAAAGTGACTGGGGGATCCGAAAACCATAAAGTACCGCTCTTGAAGGATCTCTGTTAATTCGCCGGCTTAAGAACTTGCACTCGGGTAATAACGGTCGCTGTAAATTAAAAACTTTGGCGCTCCAACTTTTAACTTATATTCGTGAATATTTATGTCGAATTAGGGCCAGGCCTTAATGATTAGCTTTTTAAATGGATTTGGCCATAGATCGCGATAAGCCGAAAGTTTATTCAGACTCTCTCTGCGGCACTTTCCTTTGGTAAAGTTGCCTTCTCGGCGCGGACTGTCAAAGTCTCCGTCTGGCTATTTGTTTTATTCTTTCAATGTACTTCCCCTGCGCTCTGCTCGGCTCCTCTTAGTTAGTTAGTTTCAAAGTAAACACGGGCATCTACACATGGCCAACTTTTTGTCCCTCACTTATTTGACGCCAAAGTTTTTACCGATTGCAACAATTTCGCAGTTGCCGCCTGTCAGGATGGAAGTTTAAATTTGATATCTTTAATTTAGAGCGCTGCCACGAAGGTGTCATAAATAAAAGGTAAAACTTGCTCGCTCCCGCAGTCATCTAAATTGATTTAAGTGCCTCGACAAAGAAATTCAATTTGCAAGCCAAACTTATGTAACGTTTCCATTTCGTACAAATAAATTCCATTTGCAGTAATTTAACCTGTCTTGCCGTGTTGCGGGTTTTTATGTTTTGCAAAATATCGAAATGGACTCTAGTTGCATATGGCCGTACACTATTCGGTTTCGCCTCTCCTCCCTCCCGGCCCCCATTGACAATTTATGGCCATGGAGGAGTCTGCGTGGTTATTTGCTGACCATCGTTGGCAACGGCACAAAAGCTCAGAAGCGGGCAGCAAGCAAAACCTTAGAGCGAAATTAAAAGGGGTCTTGTCCTGGGAAATAGTTGGATAAAATATTATGTAAGAGAGCTCACAAAGAGCGGCTGGGATTGATTGGGTGCTTCCACATGTTGCCGTTGTGTAAGCCCCCATGAATGCTTGTCGTTCTGTGTTTGCTGAAATTGAATTGAAAGCATTGCGTATACGCCATGTTGTCCAATTACTCTCGTAATTGATGCGCCAGCAACGACTGGTGCTAATCTCCTAGTAAATATCTAAAGTGATCCTGGTACTTTAAAGAAGGTCTAAACTTTTGGAAACACTTGAGCTACCAATATTTTTGTCTGAAACTTTTATAGGAGAAAGGCTTTAATCGAGTATGGAAATTGTTCTGCAATGGCCAGGAAATGTGCTATAGGAAAGCCATTCATGAGCATCGTCGTAATTATAGTTTGAACTTTCCCGGGAAAGCAGAACGTGCTTAAATTAGCCAAAATGGGCGTGGGTAGGGGCAGTGTATAAAAATTCAGGCATAGAGCCTGCAAATTGAGTTTGCAAAAGACTGAAGGCCTCTGGGCTGCTACAGATGGCAAGGAGTTAAATTACCTTCTTCCTGCGACAATTTCCGCACAAGTTTTTTCCAATCTTGATAGCTTCAACTTTAATTCTTGCGCTTGATTTGTATTTTCTCACTCAATTAGCAAAGTTCCCCCATAACTTCCACTCTGTTGGCTGTCGGCAAACATTTACCCCAAGCAAACATCGTTCCAATTCATCTTCATAAACTGCCTTCCTCGGCCGACTCCGCCTCGTGTAGAATTTTTTGGCCCAAACAAAAAACAAGGAAACTTGAGCATCCGACTTACATACACAAATCATCGATAAAACACGACGTCTAAATGCATGTCGGCAAGGATTTACGGGCAAACAAGGATGTTCCTGGGATGTTTTTGGGATGTTGTTGATGGGTTGGCCCTTGATCTGGCGTGTGCTCTGTGTACTCACCCACATCACGTAGAAAATCGACGCTGGCATTAGACAAATGCAGTTGGAAAAAGTCGAGGAAATTGTTAAAGCCCTGCTGCACATGCATCATATCAGTGTGCAGTGTAGAGGGTATTAAAACACCCAGCCTCTGAGGTTGCTGTAGCTCTTGTAGCTGCTGTCGTCGCTGACGTTGCCGTTGCAGCGGCAATTGCTGGTGCTGCTGTTGCTGCTGCGGGCGCTGATGTTGCTGGTGCTGCTCTTGTGTTGCGGGCTGTTGCTTTTGACGTTTCTGACGTTCAGCTTCACGCGCATTACGTGGGCTGTTTGCTTGTGTTGCTGTTGGCCAAATTGAATTGCTGCTGGGCGCGGTTGTTGCCGCTGTCGTTGCTGCGGATGTCCGCTTGGCCGCAACTGATGTTGTTGCAGGGGCTGCAGCGAAATCTGTCGCTGTCTTGGGCGCAAGGACACTCACCGCTAAGGAGCTGGACGAGACTGAGGAGGAGGTGGTGGCGGAGGAGCTGGAGGTGGGATAAGAGCTGAAGGCTAGGGAGACTGCGCTGGGGGAATTGTGAAAGGAGAAGGCTGTCAGCAGCAGAAATAATTTAGCAATTTGACAGATTGTTAACTTCATTTATGTTGCGTATTTTTGTTTGCTTGGTTTCTCGATGTTGCTGCTGTTGCCGTTGTGATTGCTCTTGTCGTCGATTCTTACAATTCAATTGTAGCTGTTGCTGGCTGCCACCCGATGTGGCCCACTGCCAAGCTGAGTGGGCCCTTTTCAGTTCAACCCACTTGGCCGTTTACATTTTGTTGGCCCTGATGTTGCAATCGCTTTTGTTGCTGTTGCTATTGCTGTTCCCGTTTTCTCTATTATTGCTGTTAATGAATTTTGACGTAGCTTTGTTCGAATTTGCCATAATTGTGCTTCTATTGCTGGTAAACTGCAGTTGTCGTTGCCTGGAAAGAAGTGGAAAGGGAAGTCATGGCGCATCAAAATGGAAATTGCATTTCTCATTATAAGTTTGTAGGTGAAAGATTTAAATAGTGGCTTAAACTGGGAATTACTAGAGTTTGAAAACGTACCTATTTATATGTTATAAAGGGAATGCTTAGAAGAAAATGTATTACATTTATAAGGTACAAATATTTATTTAAGCATTACATAACAAAAGTAATGCTAGTGTTCTTATAAAACACACACCATGTTTGCTAAAATCACCATATCCTTTGTAGCATCTTTTTGCCTCTCCCTACTCTCTCCTTACGATTTTTATGTCTTCCCGTTCAATTTACTAGATGACAGGCCCTCGTCAATATGTTTTCCAATGCACACACCTGCGTCATGGTTTATTTTACGCCTTCATCGGGTGCTCCGACATCCGGGCACAACAATTTCCTGGCCCCACAAGCGATGGAACTTACACACCCCTTGACATTTGTATTAAGCAATACGCACACAAATTAATTAAATTAAAATTTCAAATTAGTTTAAAAGTTCAGCTAGCATACGCACACGCTTAAGGAGTCAGAGCGACAGACAAACACACACTCATACACACTGAGTCACACATTTACAGTCTGTCACGCACGCGCTTCCGTTGACGGGTCGTCTGTGTGTTGGTTGCTGTTGTTTGTGGGTGTTTTCATGCACGTTTAGGTACTCACCCATTCACGACTCTTACCCCCATACACATACACCCACATATACACTTTTTTTTAGTATAAGAACCCCCCCCCCTTGTATATTTGTCCAATAAACGAATTAAAAAAAAAAGAAATAATAAATAAAAAAAGAAAATACACTCATGGAAAATGACTTAAAATTATTAAAATATAAATTTAATCACAGTGGGACCACGAATTGCAGTAAGATTTAGAAATATTCGTAAATTGGAAAGATTACCGCCTGCCTTTTGACTTTATTTACATTATGGATGTACGCGGATGTTAAAACCCTCCTTTCAGATAAAAATCTTGATTAGTAGCCTCGTGTTCGCTCTGTTTACATTCCCCACAGATCCAAAGGTACGCAGAGAGGAAGAGGATGTGCCAAGCTGTGCATAATTCGGGGAGAACATTTTTAAGCTACGCCGGCCGCCATAAAAACAGAATAGCCATAAAATTGATTGTGCTAAAATAAATATTTTGTTGTAGGCTTACATTTCGTATTCCTCGCCATCATCGTCTAGTGTTTCATTGAAGCCCCTCAACTCTTTGTTTACTTGTGCGTCTCTGCCTTTTCCTTCATTTGATTAACACCACTCAGAAACTTAGAGCCTACTTTGGGGCAATTTAAGGCGCAGAGTTCAGGCCGGGCTATTCCTGGAGCAGCTCAGCCAACGGCTTTCTCATGCTTGATTACCTACGGAACGCATTCGTGCGGCAATATTTCAATTCATCAACATGACAATCTAAACTTTCATTTTGATATTAAAACAAGTAGAAAAGCTACAGTCCGAGTGTGACCGACTGCGAGATACCTTTTACCCAAAGCATTATTGGTGAAATTAAATAGCACAAAAGTTGCTAGGAACATGCTGAGCACACGCATTGCACTATGTTGAATTTGACCCCTTTTTCGTGGCCAAAACTCATTTTTCGCGAGTATGCAAATTTCCGTTTTTTCAATATTACCATGTTAAGAAATGATCAAAATGCTATGTTACATACTTAAAATGTTAACTTAACAGTTTAGTGTAAAAATAACAGCTGTTAAAGTCAGCTGTTGCAAGCTAACAACGCGAGCTGTCTTTAAGGTTAACTTTGCGGTGCAATTTCAAATTGGCATATCTCTGAGAAAAAATCATTAAATAATCAAATTTAAAAAGTATATTAATTCTTCAGGTTTGTACTATGTGTTGATATTAATATGTTGCGTGTTTCGTTCGTATTTTTCCAACAGTTTGTATATTTAGCAAGTGGTGTCCCCTTGTCACTTTTGGAAAGAAAGTTGAACTTTCCAAAGAGATTAAAAACGAATTTCAAATTATTTCAGTAAGTGTCTATATACATGTTGTAGAGTTTTCAATTCTGAATTCAGAACTAGTAAGCACATTGTGCGCTTTTTGCGCCTTTTTGCGTTATTTGATTTATTAGGAAGCAACATCTTAATCAGCACTGAAGATCTGCTAGAAGTGTGGCGTAAGCAAAGGAGCTTTTGTGAGAAAAAAAAGGCTATAAACACTTTTATTAGTGACAAATCATCATTATTTAAAAGATAAAGTTCGAAATTTTTCTGCAAATTTATGGCGAAATTGGCAAAAATGCTGTAGGAGGGTAGAAAGGTTCAAAAAGGCATAAAAAATTGTTTCTTATTAAATAACTTCTATATTTATTATGCGATCTGGACCAAATTTGCAGGACACATTTGAAATAGGACTTTCATCCTGTTTTCCAAAATTTGGGTCTCTAACTTTATAATTGCTTAAAGTTGTCTTTTTTTTCCGATTTCTGTGGGCGGAGGAGGGCGTTGACACGCCCACTTTTCTAAAATACCTTCCTATAGTCATAACCATAATTATACAAGAAACCTGCAGTGAAAAATCTTGTTAATTTCAAAAATTTTAATTTTGGCCACGGAAACGGGTCAAATTCAACATAGTGCATTGGTGCTGCCAACACAGAAGAAGAAGAATACACAGAAACTTTATTGTATAATAACATTCATGTTTATCATGCGATTTTAATCGAATTTGTAGAGCACGTACAAAAGTATCTACACACATATAGAAAAATAATTACCTAAAAAGTGTGTAAATAGCTTAAAGCAGACGGACATGGCTAAATCGACTCGGCTGGTGATGCTGATCAAGAATTTATATATTCTTTGTGAAGTCGGAGATGGCTCCTTCTGCCTGTTACACGAAGTTACCCTATGGTACCCTATGGGTACCGGGTATAAAAAGATGTTTTCGTTGGGGCCTACTATACCTTATGGCATATCCCGGGACCCCAAGGCATTGTCATCCGATTGCCCGGAAATGATTGATGCTCCTGCTTTTTGTTGTCACTGTGCCAAAATAAAATAATCTGCCCCGAGGAGTACTGAGATGGCTTGGCAACGCAAATTGGCGCACAATGACAATGCCATTGATATGGTGGCGGTTGCTGTTGTTGCTGACTTATCCACAGGGTAATTGTCAAAAGTGTGAAGGTTAAAAAACGGGGCTCCGGGCACACATGTTGGCTTTACATTGTTGATGATGGATGGTGTTTGGAAAATGAGCTGGGATAGAATCGTTGATTGTTGGCCTACTTAAATGGTGGGTTAATCGATTATATTGCTCCCAAATAAGGAAATCAATGAAGCAACAGATCAAAATAATACTATTACTTATGTGTGAATATACACCCAGAAAAAATTATGGACTAAAAAGCTGCCAAATTGCCTAAAATTTTAGTCCATTTGACCTAAAACGGAAGTCGAGGCAGTCATTGCCTAAAAATTGTCCAAAATGCCACATTTTTAGGCCATAGAAGCAGGCCTAAATTTTAGGCAATTTTTGTCCAAAATGCCATATTTTTAGGCATTTTTTGTCCAAAATGCCATATTTTAAGGCAATAGAAACAAGCCTAAATTTTAGGCAATTTTTGTTCTAAAACTTTAGGCAAATATAAGCCTAAAACTTGATTTTTATATAATATTGATTTTATATATTAATACAACCATTTAAAATAATAAATGTGTATTCCAAAATGCATACAGTATTTATTTTTACCGCTGCAGGAGAGACTTGCTACTTCCGTAGCAAAAACATATCTAAAAGTTGGCCTTTAACCGTCACTCCATGCCAGGGATGTTAGAACCAGTTGGGAATTAAATGCACACTCGCGAGAGAAAATTTTTAGGCATCCCATGGCCTAAAAATATGGCATTTTGGCATTATGACCCATTTTTTAGGCCATTATTGCCTAAAAATAAATTTTTAGGCAATGAATCGCCAATTCCTAAAATTTTAGGAATTTTTTTTTTCTGGGTGTAAGTAATTTTATAACAGATAAAAATAATACTACTACGTGCCTACAAATTTAATTTTGGCCAATAATTGCCTAACAAATTGGTGTATTCATATTTTTAGGTCAAACATTTTAGGAATCGTAGACCTAAAATTAAGAAAATTAACTCCATATTTAGGCAAGGGTTACCTAACAATTTTTCTCACGTGTGTGCATATAATGCATGTCCAACTGGCTCTAACATCCCTGGCATGGAGTGACGGTTGCCGGCCAACTCTTGTGCTACGACGGAAGTATCAAGTCTCTACCGCAACAGTATTTACTTACTGTAAGTATTTTTGCAGACAACTGTATTACTTTTTGTGTTAGTGGTTGTATAGTGGTTGTAAAAAAATAATATATATATATTAATTTATATATATATATTAATTTAAGGCCGTAACGGAAATTTTCAAGGTCATTTAATACTTAAACAAACTTAATTTTTTGAATTCATCGTCTGAAATGTAGGCTTTTATTGCCTAAAATCCATTTTTAGGCTTCTATTGCATAAAACGAAAGTTTAAGGCAATCGTATTGCCTAAAAATGTTATTGGCTAAATGTATGGCAATAATTTCCTCGAGGTACATTTTAGCTCAAATAATCTGTAATTTTAGAAAATTTGTGGTGCTTGTAGGCAATTGCTTTTTCTGGGTATATATTAATATATAATTGTTTTAGGATTTGCAATTGAAGATTGGCAATTTAATGGAGGTGAAACTTCTGAGACATTGCCCTCAGTATAGTAAGGTCTGCCAACTTGCGATCTCAAACAGAAAACCTTTCATCCCAACGAGGGGGATAAGGACGTAAGTTTAAGTATTTGCAACGACCAAATTGCTTTTAATTTTATGGCATTCTATGAGCGGTGTAATAAAGCAGCAAACTTGTAGTGGACATCCCCTGATTGAGTTCTCTGGTACCAAAAGACGGGTGGCTTTAGTGGGGCCCAATGGGGGCTTGGGTGTTGAAAGACTAAACAATAACAACGTCGAGGTAATAAACAACGTTGACGACGCAACGGTAGCCACATTGCCCTGCGTTTATATAAATAAACATATTAAAAAACTTTCAAGGATGCGGGACATAAAAGCAGATGGGGTAGGTGGGTAAAAAAATGAGCTTTAATTCTGTATTATAGTTGATAGATCTCGGGCGAGGGCACTTGTTTCCTCATCAGTTTCTAGGCACTCTCATCTTGTTCCGGCGTTGTTGACATTTACGTTTATTTTATTTTTCTTTCTTTCCCTTTTCCTGCTCCATTTCCTTTCCTTGAGCCATGTTGCCTATTTTCGTTTTGTTATTGAGTTTGTAGCTCCAACGTCCTTTCTTAAGGGCATTATTATTAAGGTATACACACGCACTCATACACGCCCAGACTAAAATTGTACATGTGTGTGTGCGTATGCGTTATTTTTGGCTGACGGCTTTTGGCGTCGATGGTGCGTATACGCAATGCCCTATACGACAGTCACCCCAGCATCGTCGCCCTTGGAAATTTATAACCACTTGTTTTCCCGCTTATTTACATACATATTGACACGGGGCAAACGACAGTTAGTGCGGTGCCTGTGTGTGGGTGTGTATCTGGAGCATCTTTAATACGCATACATATGCATTGGGCCGTCACTTGAGGTCGTAGTTCAGCAGTAGAATCGTCGACGTCTTCTTCGCCGAACTAACAATGTGCGGAGTGGATTGCGCGGGATTGGGTAAAGGGGGGAAGGATAAAAGGGGGAATGGCACTTAGGAGTGGCAAACACTATACACGCTCACATCCAAACATTTAAGGGTCTGTTAGGTGTCTGGAGGTTGTGTGTCCGTGTTATTTATCATATGCTTTGGGTTATGAACGCCTTCAGTCCTCCCTACACGGAAATAAAAAGATCTAGTGGGTAACAGATCATTTTCCTTGACACAAAATAAATGAAATAAAATTTATTTTAGGATAGGTCCAATCGGTTCAAAGGTTATTGAAATAAAACCAACTATACATTTACATGGGAGTCCACTAATTGCAAAAAACTTTGAATTCTTAACTATTTCAATACCGAAGGTGCGACAAAGATCTTTACGTAAGCTTGAGCTTGGTTCCCAACGATTAGGTACACAAAAGAGAAAAACAAGAGTTTAACCTGTTTACGCTTTGTCTTAAAAATATATTTAACAGTATAATAATAATCCTATACTAAGGTTTAGTACTTAATAATATCAAATGTATTCTCAATAGTGACTCTATTTTCTAGGAGATTCTGTTGAGTATTGTTTTAGAATTTAGTGCTTGTTTTGGAATTTATTGATTTTCCTATTCTCGCTTTAGTGATTTTTCTCCAATCTTGGTGCAGATTAGTGCAACTTTGATACTTTCGTAGTATCAATTTAAAAAGCATCCTATTAAGAAATTTTGAATACTGAATAGGCAGGCTCCGGTTTTCACTTTTTTTTTTCGTTTTCGTTTTAGACCAAAATCGTACGTTTTCGTTTTTAGGTGCTCCGGTTTTCACAAACTTTTTGTCATCGTTTTGTTATCGAAATATATAATTATTTTTTTTTGCTCAAACAGTTGACTTGGATGTTTTGAGAAGTAAACGGAATGTTTAAGTGCCTTTACTTTTTTTAATTGTTTGTTTTAAACTCAAATAAATGCAGGAATTGTTTATTTATCGGTCCCAGAGCGCTGCCACTCTTTAAACAGGAAATTTTATACCTTTTTTAAATGGTAAAATAACCATTTAAACAATAAAATTAAAGTGTTTTATTTATTAAAACCTTTCTTATCTTCTTTGAACATAATTAATGCCCTACTTTTAATTTTACAAGCATTTCGACCAGATTGTTTGGTTCCACCAACAGTACGGCAGCACTGGCAACCAAAACGAAAGTTGTCGTTGCCGACGGCAAATATTTTTTTTGCGAATTCGAGGTGGGGTCAGAAAATAATTCTTTATAAAGTAATTACGAACTAGATTGATCCACTGATGGTGTGAAACAAACATCAATAGACCAACGAGCCAACTATTTTTTTCCTTTTGCAATTAAGAATCGATTTGATGTAGAAAAAGGCATTTACTTTTCATTTCGACAAGACAAACTTGCCCGTTTTTGAAAACGAAAGAATCTTGTGAAAGTGGAAACGGGAGCACCGATTTTCGTTTTCGAAAACGAAAACGAAAGAATCTTGTGAAAGTGAAAACCGGAGCCTGCCTGAGTATATAATTCATATTACAATAGTATAGTTACTTTGAGGATTTTTTTTGGTGTAGAGAGATATGTATGTTTGGGGATCCCCTTCCTTACTCTTTTGGTATTGCCTTGGAACGCCTTTTGCAATGTCTAGTTTTTCTTCCGGCCATAAAGCATGGGTTGCGAGATACGCGGATACACCTTCTCGCCTCTCCAAAAATTGTTTGGAGAAAGTTTAGGGCTGTGGTTTCGACTGTACTTTCGTTCTCGTCTAAATAACTGGGCTGTAGCTCATGGCAGTGGCGACTTGATCTACCCCTAAAGAGATTCCATAAATTGTCATGCATCGCTTCTGGCCTTATATGCCTCCCGCCTCCTGGCTCCCGCCAACCCACCTTCTTTGTTTACTGCGAGTATTTTCGTTTTTCCCCTAAGTTTTTGTTGCTGCTCGTTGAAGTAGATTTATATGCGCCATGGGCAGTGTTGTCAGTGAGTGTAATAACTCAATTATGTGGCTGCCCTAGTTACAATGACAAACGTCTCATCTCACGCTCCTTGGGCTGCTTTTGTTCTGAGTGTGTTATTTTCAGTGTGTCCAACTATTTAGTTAGCTTTCACACTCAAAAACATTATGGTGTTTTTTTGCAAGTCTGGTTTCTGGGCTAAAGGCTTTTAGTTTTTATTTTAAGAAAATAAAATGCCTAATTTAAAACACTGTTCAAGATTTTTTTTCCTCTGCTTGATATTTTTATAACTTATAACATAATCTTAACCTGTCTCTAATAACTAATCTTAATCTGTTAAAAAGCGGTTGGATTTCCGAAAAATTTCATTTGGTTTTATTTTAAACTTATGATTCTAGAGCAATCGTAATTGAATTTAAGGATAATCCGATTTCGAGTCAACTTGAATGGGGTTTCACAGGGTGTGGACCTGCGTCGTTCTCGAAGTGAAAGAATTTTGGTTCGCTTGCATTTCGCCTTGCTACCGCACTAATTTTAATTTAAATCGGCCGCCGCGCCCCCATAAGTTTGCCGCGTTAAGTGCGGCTAACCGAACTGTCGCTCCCGGAGGCAATGCTGGACACCTTGATTGCGGTTTATGGAGGATGCAGAAAGGCTATCTGCTCCGCTCCCGGTTTAGTTTGAGTCTGGTTCCGGCTCTGGATCCATAGTCCGGGGTTCAGGTTTTTGGTTCTGGGCCTGGTTTCGTTGCCTTCTTTTATTCTGCCGCCGGACTTAAAACATTTGACTGACCAGCTCGCTTCTGCTTCTGCTGTGTCCTTGACAAGCAGCTGGATAAAAGTCGTTCAAGAAAAGTCGAGGTCAACCTCTTGATGCTAACTTTGTTTAAACTTGTATCAACTTAGTTTGAAATATATATTCATATGTAAGTTTTTTGTGACCAATTAAAATGAGCTGGGCACGAATTGAGAAAGTCGCCAAGATTACTGGGGCAAACTGAGCCTATTCAGACTTTGTTAAATTGACTTTTCGACATTATTTTTTAGACAAAACTTACATAAGGATCCAACTTCAGTGCGACCGCTCGTGAGCATTATTTTAGCCACCGGACGACACTTGCGAATTCGGCTGCTTTTTGGGTTCGCTCTTTTATTTTTTTTGTGCCCGCCGGCAGTTATTCATGTCTGATTTGGTGGACAGAGGGGGATGTGGCAAAGAGGGTGGCGATTGTGGATGGTGCGAGCGAGTGACACATGTAACGCTTGCAGCATCGCGCAAAAATGTTCAACATTCACTTGATTTTTTTTCTTGCCATTTAATTTTTGGTTGCCCAGTGTGTTTTTATCTTTGTCTTTTTGTACTAGGTATTTGAAGTAAGAGTGTGGGATTGCAAGGGATTGCAGGAGATATTGTACCTAAAAAAAATAAACATAATGGAAGAAGTAAACAGAACGCGGGGCGTGCCTATAAATTATTAAACAGGATCATCTGATCATTAATAAACAGCCTCTGAAAAAGTCTCAGTCTATTAAATCGAATTAAACTTTTCTTTATACAGCAACTACTTCGTCTTTATATTAGCCCCCATTTAGTCATTATACTTTGTCATATTTTAAGAACATATCTATTTAAATTGTTGATTTTCGATTTAATCATAAGAGGTTTGTAACTTTTTGGTCTTTTTATATTAATATACTTGTGCAGTTTTGTCATCGCTATCTCCCGGCGAGAGCGGGAGAGAACTTCGATTCGCGTTGGCAACACTAGAAGAAGGAGATGAGCTTGGCACTTGGAACGAGATAGACGTAAAACTGAGTGAATTCTAAAACCGAAATTGTTTATATTCCAGGCGCAAATATAAACCCCATATTTCAGTATAAAACCCCAATTTTCATTGTTTGCCTCTTCAGACAAGCACAAACAATACTGAAACACATAAAGTATGTTTCTGCTAGGCCGAATTCATGCATTCAATACACGAATACAGTAAAAAATAGTGCGCATAAACACTATTTCATGTATTCGAGAACACATGAAAACTCACTATAATCTCGTCACCAATTCTTACCAACAGATACATAATACCAGATGAACTCTGTTTATTAAGCAGCTGACTATACTAATTTTACAGGTCTGGCTTCTCTGCCAGAGTTGCTCCAAGGAAGCTGTCACTTTAATACGTCCAATTCCAGTGGGCTCAATGCACAGCTCGAGCTGAAAAACTTATGTTCTACCACTTTGTGGTTTTTTCGCTAGCTTAGCGGGAAAACAACTGATAAAGCTTTAACCTCTCAAGTTTAAACAAGTGGTTTTTAAGGAAAAATGAAGTTATTCATAGGAAAACGTTAGGTATAAGACATATGAAAATCTTTTACCGTTCGCGATGTACCTTTACAAATCAGAAATAAGCTTGAAAATTATATAAAATAATAGTTTTAATTAAATGTAACTTCTATAAATGGAAACCTAAATTATTTGATTGTGGTTAAAGGGTTTTTTCTTTTAAATTCGCCATTTTAAAGTCGAAGTCAAGACCTCTATTTTTTGCTTGCGATTTTTTACAAATAAGTTCAAAACGACAATTGGGGACTTGCCTTTTAGCCTAAAAATATAACTGGTACAATTCATTGATCGTACAAAAAAAAATTTCAGAAAATGTTAAGTTTTGTTTTAATATCCGGTACCTAAGGGTACAAGGGTATTATAAGTATGTACCAAACGAGAATGTATGTAACAGGCAGAAGGAAAAATCCCCGACCCTATAAAGTATATATATCCTTGATCAGCGTCACCAGCCGAGTCGATTTAGCTATGTCCGTCTGTCCGTCTTTCGTCCGTCCGTCCTTCGTATGTTCTCTGAAAATTTAAGTAAAATCGAATGATAAACATGAAAGTTATTAAACAATACAGTTTCTATGTATACTTTTTCTTCTTCTATGTTGACAATGCCAGTGCGTTTTGCTCAACATGTCCCTAGCAACATACATATGTCTTTGTTGGGTGTTGCTCAACATGTTTCTAGCAACATTTGTCTTATTTGTCAAAATTTTCTTTGTTCCATGTCCATGTGCTATTTAATTTCCCCCACAAAGCTTTGGTTACTGTATATTTCACAGTCGGCCACACTCGACTGTATCTTTCCTTCTTGTTTGTTATTCACTTTATGCGGTAGGTATGTACCGTTCGCCGGCTTGCTAATGTCCGTATGTGTAACTCCGAGGGTATAAAAACTTCGGCTTGCCTCTATATCTTGCAATCGTTTTTAGCTATAGCTACTTTTGGCGACAAAGAACTCTTGCGTAACTTATGGGTGGGAGGGGAAGGATTGTTCTCGTTGTTGTGGTTGTTATTTTTGTTTTGGCTGCTTCTTGTTGTTTATTACCGTTACAGCTGTTAGTCGCGCCTCGCGCGTGTGTGTGTTTGTGTGGGCGTTTGTTTCTTCCTTCCGTCTCGTTTGTTGTTTGTGCAAAAATTAGTCGCAAGAGGCAAAGGAAAAAAAAACATTAACTTGAAACTTGAAGGCGTCGGCAGAAAATTCGCAACACGAACGAAATTTTGCTTCGGATTTTAGCTGGAAAAGTTGATGTTCTTCTTTCTGAGCTCCTTTTGTTGTTTTTCTTGTTGTTTGATTTCTCTTTGAGTGTTGTAATTGTTGGCAACAAGAAAAGTTTTGCCGTTAGTTTGATACTACTTTTGTTGTTGTTGTTGTTGGTATTGTGCTTGTGCTTTTGATCGTCGTAAATGCCAATTGACATTAATTAGTTTTGTTAGCATAACCTTGGCTTAAATCAATGGCAGACATGTGGATTAGTTTAATATACTTGCCAAGGACTTGCGTGTGATTTACGGCTTAAAACGGCTAGTAACAAGGGCTAGGATCTAGTGCAATTATTCAAGTAAATCAGAATTTCTTGCAAAAATATATATGCACATATTTATGTGTTAAGTACTGTATATGTGTGTTATTCACATCTTGTGTATTCTTTTAAACAGATTTAAATCAAAAAAAAATTCATTGTTTGTATTCTGAAGAATTTATAACAATATATGTAAAGCTTTTGTCAACAAATTAGAAAGATAACTATGGTCGTGGTCAAAAGCCAAAAAACAGAGTAAGTAGACCAGTAATATGCCTAATGTATTCTAGAAACATCAATCTTCAGTAAATAAGGATCCAATCAATATCCTGCGGCGCTCTGTAGAAAAATGAATTTTATTAAAAACTTCATAAAATTTTTTGATTTTTTTTTCAACAATGTTGAGATACTTTTATTTATTTTATCATTTATGATTTGTATTATCAATTTTTTTTTTTGCCAGATAATTACCAAAAAACGATAGGAGTAAGTCTTAAATGCTTTCTGCAAATGATTTCTATTAGAAGGTATAAAATGCTCAAATTACATATTTTGATGCCTTAGACCTAACCACACTGTATAAATAGTATGTATTTTAATGGAAACTATAAACAAAGAAACCAAGAAAGAAAGCTAAATTCGGTAAACCGAAGCTTGTATACCCATGCAGTCTGCAATTGGATCATTGAAAATCGATCCATTTTGGCAATGTGAAAAAAATGTCGAATTTTGTAAATTTTGTAAATTTTACATTTCACATGTAAAAATTTTACATGTAACATGTAGAATTTTACATTTTCTTACAAATCGACCGATTGTTTCTGTGGCAGCTATATGATATAGTTGTCTGATCTTAATGAAACTAAAACTGTAGTTCTAGAACTATAAAAAACAGCTATATCTCGAAATTCTTAGAAATTCCTTGAAAAACAAATAACTTAAAATTTCGCCATGATTCCTATGACAGCTATAGAATACAGTGCGTACCGACATATATACTGCGTGCTAAAGAAATAAGACTATGCTTAATATTGCAGCCCGATAGCTCAAAAACTGAGAAACTAGTTCGCGTAGAAACCGACGGACTCGGCTGGTGATGCTGATCAAGAATATATATACTTTATGGGGTCGGAGATGCCTCCTTCACTGCGTTGCAAATATTATGGCAAAATTATAACACCCTCTGCAAGGGTATAATTAGCACTAAAACTCGTTTAAAAAAAAGTCCACTTGCAAAACTGTTCCCACCCCGTATCTGCAATAAAACTCACTAAGCCGAAGATTAATTCTAAAAAATTTTATGTTCATATTAAAATTCCAATTTATTATAATTCGGCTTTGGAATAGTAAAATGTATTTATAAAATGTAATCCTGTAGGGTTTGAGCTCGATCGAAGAGGGTACTGGACGGCCTCATTACGTACATGCGACAGAAATCGTCCAAGTACTATGACTCACATGCCCCTATGATGTAACGTTCAGAAAACAATATTTCTTATTGGTTCGAGCTGGATAAATCTAATATTTAGTAACTCAGCAGCCGACAAATGAAACTACGACCTCAGATATTGGTTTTATTCCCTTAATTTAAGTTATTGATTCGCGTATGCTTTCCATAGATCGTGTCTAAATTATGAAATTTTAAAATATATTATGAAATAAACTGTTTACAAGACTTTAATAAACATACAATTTTCGGTTTTTTTCTTAATTTCAACTACACTCCTAATATTTTTATAAAGAATCTAGAAAAAGATTTTTGCACAAAAACATATCAAATTAAAACCTAAGATGTCGGCTTGGGGGTAGAGTGGTTTCTAATATGGCTTCGATAACCGTTGTCTTAATTGCATACTGGTAGATTTTATACTGTATAGTTTCAACTGTATATTTTCGAGTATTATTTTAATACTAACCTACATAAAAAAACCAATAACATATCGCGTTAGCTGGAATTTACCGAGGTCAACAACTACTAGGTTGCAGCAAGACCTCTTTGTAAATTCTGAGGGGACCCCTTAGGATTTTGTAACGAATGTTTAGAAAATAAAAGTTCATAAAACTACGGATGGATACTAAACTGTGAGTAAGTTGAGTAAAAACCTTGACAAATTTTGTATTATAAAGTTGTTTGCTTCAATTTGATTCTTCTTTATTAGAGTTAAATTTTTTTTAAACAAATTTCAATTATGTTCCAAAGTCATTTATGACTTGTCTCCCTCTAGTGTGCCCTCTTCTTTTCACTCTCAACTTGCGCTTGTCCAACTTTATTTGCTTATGCGGCCTGAGGGGAAACCTAATTCCGTAAAAGAAGCAAAGAAAGCACAGTAATGGCAGCAAGAATCTAAAATAATTTCCATCGCATTATTTGCACGAATTTATGCAAATTTTGTTGTGCTTCCCCAACGCACACACGCTTGTACAAATTATATAAAAAATGCTGAGAACTTTTTATGTCGTCGTCAGCTTGGAATTCATAAAAAAAAAATATAGGCATATGTATATATATATGTATATATATAGGTATATAAATATGTATATATATATATGTTTATATATATGTATATGTACATATATATATATGTATATATATATATAAGAGTATTCATAAACGAAAGCTCGTAGCTCGTAGTATTATAAGTTAGTGCCAACCGAGAATTTTTGTAACAGGCAGAAGGAGAAATCTCCGACCCTATAAAGTATATAAATTCTTGATCAGCGTCACCAGCCAAGTCGATTTACCCATGTCCGTCCGTTCGTCCGTCCGTGTGAAACAAAAGTACCTCAGAGTCTATAAGACCTAGAGTTACCAAATTTGGTGACAAAATTGGAATCTGTTGCACGCAGATCAAGTTTGTTTTAAAATTTGGCCACGCCCACTTCCGCCCCCGAATATCATAAAAAAACGTTATATTAACTATAAAGTAAGTGTAAAAAAGTATAAAAGTAAATAAATAGACTTAATAAGTAGGCAATCGCGGACGTGTTCTGAAAATTTGGGTAAATCTGATGAGAAATATAGAAGTTATTTGTCAACATTCCATTTTCTTGTGCTATTCAATGCTTTGGGTACCGGGTATCTCACAGTCAGTTACACTCGACTGTAGCTTTCATACTTGTTTTTATCTTATATTAATGCAAACTGTTTTAGGTGTTTTTTGATTTTTTCTCAACCTAAACTTGATTTTGTTATTATTTAAGTAGTATTTAAATTATTTATTTATTTTATGTTAAAATTTTTTCAAAATCGTTGTGACCAACGCAATTAATATAAGTCTTTACTTGTAGCGTTAGGATATGAATAAATGAAAATGAAACAACAACACAAACACTATAGTGCATATACATACATATATGTATTCGGATTAAAATTTACATACATATGTACATATTTACCTAGCTGTAGCTAAATTTTTGTTAACGCCACGGGGATTGCTTGCAGAAGCGCATATTTTTCGGCTATATGTTGCTTTAAAGTGCATAGTAACAATTTACCCAATATATAAATATTTATACACTTAGCTCTTGGGCTTTGGGTTTCAGTTTCAAACAAAATCAACGTTAAAACCAATTTGCATTTTGACGAAAATTGCAAAAAAGCTACTCGCTCCTTAACATTTTTATTCGCGTTTTATTTGATTTGCGTTTAGCTTTCTTTTCCCTTTACTTTCCATATATATGTTCCTCATCTGCCTGTGTTTGCTTATCTCAGTCGCCGACTTGGGGGAATGCGAAACGAAGAGCTCGGCACTTAAACCGTACAAAGGTAATAAAGAAAGAAAAGTCAGAATCCAATGGTTTCGTTATTTGAGTCGCTTTCCTTTTCCATTTTCATAGATCGATACGAACGTCTTCGATACATGCAATGATAAACGGTTTACGATTGTTTGTCTGGGAATATCGGCCAATTAATTAAATTGTTTAAACGAATTTTGGAATGAGGATATTTGTGATAAATCATTAATCAAAGAAAATGATTATACCCTTTACCCATAGGGTACAACGGTATTATAAGTTAGTGCCAACCGAGAATGTATGTAACAGGCAGAAGAAGAAATCTCCGACCCTATAAAGTATATATATTCTTGATCAGCGTCACTAGCCGAGTCGATCAAGCCATGTCCGTCTGTCCGTCTGTCTGTCCGTGTGAGACATCAGATCTCAGAGACTATAAGAGCTAGAGTTACCAAGTTTGGTGACAACATCGGAATCTGTTGCACGCAGATCAAGTTTGTTTTGAAATTTGGCCACGTTCAATTCCGCCCCCGAAAATCATAAAAAGCGGTATATAACCATATGCGTGATTTTCGGCGTAAAGTAAATAGATAGGCTTAATATCTAGGCAATCGTGGACGTGTTCTGAAAATTTGAGTAAGATCGGATGATAAACATAGAAGTTATAAAACAATAAAGTTTCTGAGAGAGAGAGAGAGAGAGAGAGAGCGCACGTGCGTGTTGCTCAAAATGTTCCTAGCAACATTTGTCTTTGTTGGGTGTTGCTCAGCATGTTGCTAGCAACATTTGTCTCTTTTGAGAGTTGCCCAACATGTTTCTAGCAACATTTGTCTCTTTTGTGTTGCTCAACATGTTTCTAGCAATATTTGTCTTCATTTGTCAGAAAATGTTCTTTTTTCCATGTTCATGTGCTGTTTAATTTTACCCACAATGTTTTGGGTACCGGGTATCTTACAGTCGGTTACACTCGACTGTAGCTTTCCCACTTGTTTATTTTCAAACTCTACTTCAGAAATAAACTAAATAAACTCGAGAAAATTATTGATGATTAATCAATGATTAATGGTGAATTGTTAGTTTTTATACCCTTGCAGAGGGTGCGGTAAAAGAGTCATTTCCGACTCTATAAAGCATATATGTACACATATCCATAATTAGTCTATCCGAATGTGCGCCCATCTGTTTGTCTATTCTCTCAGTTGTAAAGCTATCTAAATGAAAATTTCCAAATAGTCTTCTTCTTCAGAAAGTAGCACATACAGTGGGGAGCAAAAATCATTCCACATTCAACATTTTCGTAATTCCATTCCAATTTTGTGCAAAGGACCAACGAAGAACTGGGTACCATTGGGTAGATGAATTATTTGTATTTGTGAATAAAAATATACCAGCTCTATCCGAGAAAAGTTTTAATTTTCGAATGAAATTCGGAAGGGCACAAAAAATTTAATTGTAGAAGACTTTAAATGAGATATCTGGTCGCATAAAACCATAAGAAGTAAAAGTAATGACTTTACACGTTGGACCTTTGCATATATTTGATACAATTATGAGACAATAAGCCTTTTTATACCCGGTACCCATAGGGTACAAGGGTATTATAAGTAAGTGCCAACCGAGAATGTATGTAACAGGCAGAAGGAGAAATCTCCGACCCTATAAAGTATATATATTCTTGATCAGCGTCACTAGCCGAGTCGATCTAGCCATGTCCGTCTGTCCGTCTGTCCGTCTGTCCGTCTGTCCGTCTGTCCGTCTGTCCGTCTGTCCGTCTGTCCGTCCGTGTGAAAAAACAGATCTCAGAGACTATAAGAGCTAGAGTTACCAAATTTGGTGACAACATTGGAATCTGTTGCACGCAGATCAAGTTTGTTTTAAAATTTGGCCACGCCCACTTCCGCCCCCAAAAAACAAAAAAAACTTAAATAAGCTAGATTCGTAAATTTTAGCTAAAAGTAAATAGATACAATAAATAAGTAGGAATTTGCGGACGTTTTCTGAAAATTTGAGTAAAATCGGATGATAAACATGGAAGTTATTAAACAATTAAGTTTCTTACCATCTTGAGCCACAACGGCAGTAGCGAAAAAAAGTGTTGCGTGCTTTTGGGCGCAGTATTAATTCGTAATGCAGCTGCGTACAGAATTTGTCTCTTTTAAACTTTGCTCAACATGTTTTTGGCAAAATTTGTCTTTATTTGTCAACATTTTGTTTTTCCCATGCACAATACTTTGGGTACCGGGTATCTCACAGTCGGTCGCACCCGACTGTAGCTTTCTCACTTGTTATATATTATGCAAGCCTATCTTCACTATTTTTTTGACAAATGTGCCTTTCCTGAGTGAGAAATAACTTTTTAACAAGAAAGAAAGCTAACTTCGGTATCATTGAAAATCAAGCCATTTTGTTAAATTGATAAAATGTCGAAGATTGTAAATGTTTATAACGCTTTCCTACACATTTTACATTAAATGAATCAATATCAATTTAGTTGTCTGATCTGAATGAAATTAAAACCGTACATTTAAAACCGTAAAAAACTGACAGAGAGACAAACATGGCTGGTGATACTGATCATGAATATATACTTCATGGGGTTGGAGATGCCTCCTTCACTGCGTTGCAGATACCATGACAAAATTATAATACCATCTTCAATTGTATAGAAAGATGGGGATCCTAACTACAATGTTAAAATTGTTAGGTGCTGGTGGGAAACCAAAATGTTATGTCGACGAAATGGTCAGCTCAAAGTCCTGATCTCAATCCGATTGAAATCCTATGGTCTGACATGACCATAAGCCTCGGACGACGGCAATCAGCCCCATGCAACCTGGAAAGTCTTTGAGACGTGTGGAACTGCAGTTGAATCTAATGAAATTGATGAGAAATTGGGTAAGAGCATGCAAAATTAAAATTATATTGCTATAATCAAAACAAGAAGGAAAGCTACAGTCGAGTGTGACCGACTTTGAGATACCCGGTGCCGAAAGCATTGTGGGTGAAATTAAATAGCATAAAAGCATGAAAAAAAGAAAATGTTGACAAATGAAGAAACATGTTAAGTAACACAAAAAATACAAATGTTGACAGGGACATGTTGAGGAAGGAGGGACATAGAAGGAGAAAAAAAAGCATACACAGAAACTCGTTTAATAACTTCTATGTTTGTCATCCGATTTTACTCAAATTTTCAGAAAACGTCGCCTACTTATGCCTACTTATTAATTCTATCTTTTTACTGTATTTTGAAAATCACGACACTTATAATAACACTTATATAACGTTTTTTATGATTTTGGAGGGCGGAATTGGGCGTGGCCAAATTTTAAAATAAACTTGATCTGCGTGCCACAGATTCCAATGTTGTCACCAAATTAGGTAACTTTAGCTCTAACAGTCTCTGAGATCTGTTGTTTCACACGGACGGACGGACAGACGGACAGACGGACATGGTTAAATCGACTCGTCTGGTGATGCTGATTTAGAATATATATACTTTATAGTGTCGGAGATTTCTCCTTCTGCCTATTGCATACATCTACACCTACTTATAATACCCTTGTAGCCTATGGGTACCGGGTATAAAAATGATTTTATATAAAGATTTAGTCCGATATCTTTTAAAACAACGAAAATGGGCTAATTTGACCCGATCGTTTCTATGGCAGCAATATGATATAGCAGTCCGATTTGGATGAAATCAACGAAAATTTGGTCCAATCACTGCTTAGGTATAGCGGTCCGATATTCGTTTTGACATATGTATCTATGTAACATATGTAAATATATTTAATATACTCTGAAAATTCTGAAAGCAGACGGCCAGACAGACAAACTTAGCTATTTTAGTATATTATAGTATTTTAGATAAGATAATAATATGAGTTTAGTTCTGTGGTATATATTCAAAACGCTGCAAATTCGAACTACTTCCTATTATAGCATCTTTCAATATTCGTTCTGAAAAAAGTTTACCTTACCCTTAGCGAGTTACTTTCCTGATAAAAAACATTTCAAAAAGTCCACAGCTGAGATAACAATTCGTCTATTTCCATCCAAGCCCTAAACTTGTTTTGGTATTTGAATCCTGGCTTCGTATATTCCAAAAAAATCTCAAATCATATCCCAATTATGAGCTGGTAGCTACCAAGAACTCAAACACACACGAATAAGAGATTGCTTTCGACCCACTCATTAGTTGGCCAACAGCTACATGGCAAAGTGCTGGCCGAGTGCTTCGAAATTTATGCAGCCAAAATTGTTTGTTTGTCAGTGGAGAGTGCCCTACGCATACATTTTGGGCGTAGACAGCCAAAGGCTCCTTTTCCCCCGACCATAAACGTTTTGCAATTTCATTTAAGATCCACAAATTATTCTCACATTCTCACTAGGTCTCGGAAAAAATTTAATTATGCGCACGCAACAAATTTGTTTTTCCTTCTTCAGCTGTTTCCCAATTTCTTTGGTATTTTTCCTCGCTGGTGGTCTCTGATCCATTTTTATACCCTTGCAGAGGGCAATATAATATGTACCAGATCTTTGCAACGCAGTTAAGGAGACATCTTCGACCCCATAAAGTATACATATTCTTGAACAGCATCACCATCCGAGTCGATCTAGCCATGTCCGTCTGTCTGTCTGTCGGTTTCTTGGCAACCTAGTCTCTCAGTTTTTGAGCTATCGGGCTGTTCAACATAGTCTTATTTCTTTTGCAAGCAGTATATATGTTGAAATCGGACCACTATATAATATAGGTAATACAAAATTATAATTTCTCAGTTTTTCAACTAATAAATTTGGAGATATATCTGTTTTACTATTTTAGAATTACTGTTTTATTGTAATAAAGATCGGTCAAATTTATCATATAGCTGATATAGAAACGATAGGTTGATTTATATGAAAATGTAAAATTATATTTGTAAATTTTAAAATATATAGGTAAATGTTATCAAAAAGGTATAAACTTCGATATTTATTTTAATTTTACCAAAATGGATCCATTTTCAATGATTCAATTGCAGACTGCAAGGGTATATAAACTTCGGCTTACCGAAGTTAGCTTCCCTCTTGTGTTTCTATGGTTTTGTTCATTCCCTTTTTGGTTTTGGTGATTTTTATTACATTTGTGCCATTTGGCGGGCGCTCGTTTAATGACTTTTTATGTGGCAAGACAACCCTTTTGCAAGCTTTTCAAAGCCGCTCAACTTGGCTTTTATTATATGGGCACGCGACGGAAAGGTGTCGTGCTGCTGCCCTCAACCAATTGGGTTAATTAAAGTTTCAGTCGAGCTATGCCGTTGATGTCTTTTAGAATTCTTCCTTAACTTTTATCCTTTGGTCTTCCTCTATGGCCCAGAACTTCCTCGGCTTACTTCAGAAATGGCTTACTGCGACAATCTGGCTGTCAACTAATTTCATTTAGCTCCTCCTGCGTGTGGGTTTGTGCCGTTGGCTTTGGGCCATCTCCGGCGGATTAGTCAACATACGACATATGGGCCAGTTTTCGGTCATGTCTTAGGTTCTCTTGGCGTGAGAAAATCTTTTCCTTTATCGCTTAGTATTTCATGCAGTGTCTGAAGCAAGAAAATCTTCGACTGAGGTCCTTGCATAACACTTTCCCCTAATGCATAAATATTCATAGTCCTCTCACTCTTATAAATGCAAATATATAAAAACGGGTGCCTAGTTCACAATAAGCAATCTTGCATGCTTAATTTTACTAAAACTCTTTGATGTTTATTGAATCATATTCTGTTGTCCTAGAATTATCACAGTCACTAGCTGAGTTCAGTATGATGATTACTTTCGGCTCTTTCTTTAAGCAAATCCGATGGTCTTAGTCTATTTTTTTGTTTAATCAAAGGAACTACCCTTTTACATGATTAAATATATTATTGTTTAAACAATATTCGCCCAGTGTTTCGTTCCCGTCCGTTTTCTAATTGAAATACAGTCAATGCGTAAAACTTGTTGAGCAAGGTTTTAGGTTCCCCCTAAAAACTAAGCAGCGCCAAATGCAATGAAAGCTGTTAGCCAAAAGTGTGCCCTCATGTGTCCTGCCGTGTGTGTGAACGAACGGGCTAAATTGTTTTTGGGCCAGACGTAAGCGCATTAGAGCCCCGAAAAAAGCTGCTAGCTGCGAAAATTGAAACAAATGGCGAACTTTGGCAAGTGGCGGCCCTTAAAGCGTAAAGGCGTGCCCGCTACACACGCAAAGTTTGCCCCTGCAGTTTGCCGTTTGCAGTTTGGTGTTGCCAGCGAGCGCATTTGGGCCACATGCACGACTGTCCAGTTGGCTCATTTACATTCAAACTGGCAGTGACTAACGGAACCGTCGCACATTCCCTGCCAACGTGTGGCGACTTTTAATTTGGACACGAGGAACCTAGCCTTTCAGTCGGTTAAATGAGCAGACCATAATCACGTTGAATGGCTTTAATGAATTAATTTGAGTGCGACACTGACAAATTGCAGGCGATAATAAATGATCAAGAGCATATCTGTGTGTGAATCTGCTTCGGCCACTCGGAGCGAAGAGATTGTGGCCAAAAGACAACCTCAAGTGCTTTTCCAGCGGCGGTGGTGGCCCTAATGAATTTCGTTTACTGGTTTATACTTTTGGCGGAAATCAGCACGCAAGGAGCATGGCAGCTAGCCAAATGAATGCGTAGTGCTACTCCACAGAGGACCTTCAAGGATGCGGACACGGATGCGGAGAGATGCAGAGATGCCTTGGCATTTTCAGATTACAAAGTGTGTGTGACAAGTTTACGACTTTTTGGCGGCACTCTGGCTTAGTCTTCCGCCTTTGTGCCGGGTTCTGAGGAGAATGTTCTCCGCCTATTCAACTCGTATGTCATGACCCGACGCCCCATTAATATTTTTTCAACTTGACATGTTTCCTGTGGTTTACCCAGCATTTTAATGAGTTCATTGAACTCGCATGCGTGACTTTAATTATGCTGTGGAAACACTCAGTCAAGGCCTTGACAGGTTTAATTATGGCTCTGAGATGGCTTACACCGTGAAAACATTTCACAGAAGTTGATAGTGAGGTCGGAGTAAATATCACAGTACTAATAGGGACATTTTGTTGTGCAGAAAGGTGAACTGCAGTGGAAGGTCTTTTAGGAGAGCTTCGCGTTTTAGTCACACTTATTATGCCCAAGTTACAACCCATATCCATCCGAGCAGGCAGTTTTCGGCCCTCATTCCTTTGCCGTTAAATAACTTTATTCTATTTTGCCCTCGCATTTCCCATTTGCATTTCACATATCTCTTTCAAGTTCGCACACATAAGCCAACCCGACTAGGAAATCCCTTTTCGGCACTTGCCCAGGCCAAGTGTCACACTCTCGAGCCAGCCAAGACTCCAATTTAACCCTTTTACTTTTAGCCAGCACGTTCTTCGGGGGCTTCCCTTGTCAGCCAGAAATGAATTTACCAGAGCTCCGGAGGGAGCAGAAAAAACAGACAAAGGAAAAGTGAAATTGGGAAAAGGCCAAGCCGTTGCCTGTGATATTTTAAAGACTTCCTCCTCCAATTCCCAGCGTGTTTTCTCCAATTTACGTTTTCATTCATTGCCGGGTGCTCCGTAGTCCTGTGCCTAGTCATGATTTTGGCCCTGGTCCCCGGCCGTTGTTTATTGCGTAATTGTTGGAAAATGGCGCCCGCAGCTAGGCTTGACTTTCCTTCGTCGTGCCTTTGATTCTGGCCTTTGTTTACAGTTCGGTGAAATTAAATTGTTTGCCTTCGTGCAATTCCCCCGGTCTTATCCCAGCTGCTTTGCATCGCTTTCTGTGTTAGACTTAATGCTTAGGATTGCAATTTTGATTCCGTGAAAGTTTTTAATTAAAGGCATTTATTTGCCGATGTTAATTTGTGTTGACTTGCAAAGCAGCGTCAGCATCAGCATCGGCGTTCTATCTACCCTTCGGGTGGTCTCCGCTAATTAGGCGCATTTAATGATATCGTCAGCGTCGAGTCCTTGCCCTGCTGTCTCTCTATCCTCGCTCTGCAGCCTCCACAAGTCGTGTCCTGGAAATTACTGACCACCAGGGGCGGTCTGGCTAACAAGGTGGCCGAGGTTAGCCAACTCCCGCGAACATATCTTACAAACAGCGGAAGCCAGAAATACAATAGTGGGTAATAGGAAAACTGTAAAAAAATTTTTTAATTGCTTAATTAGGTATATTATGCTGTGTAAAACTTTATTTATTATTAGATAATAAATTATGTTAAATCATTTCAAATATATGCCGTGCTTACCCATTTAATAATTACGTTTATGATGTGCATTAACCTCTCTTGTATACAAAATAAAATTAATGTACACGTTGATTATATAATTATAATATTACAATTCTTTAATTCTTTCCTCTATCATCTTGACCTCAGTTGTTCTTATACCTATGTGCAATTAGAGGTCTGCTGGATGCCTGGCACCTGGCCAGACTACATAAATCACGGCCTGGACTCCATTAATTTGCTGCTTGGCTTCGACCCTAATTTTGTTGAATGCTTGTAATTGCTTCTGTTGGGAAGATAAAGGAAAAGGACTTACTCTGTGGTAATTTTCAGCCCTTATCATTATCAACGCTCGTTTCATCAATGCATGGTAGCAAAAGAGCCGAGATACGCTACAGGAATTAAGTATGTTATTGGCCTAGGCTGATTAAATTTAAAACTTGTACAGCTTTTCCCCATAGAATATTTACAAGTTTAACGCAAATATTTGTATTTAATTTCGAAACAAAACGTTTCGTCCTGAATGCGAAAGCAATCAATTCTTTTATGACAGCTCTTCTCAGGAATTATTAATATTTAAATGCAAATTTCAGTTAATTACGGCAATTGCATTAAGTGTAATTTAAATGCATATAAGTTAACTTTTCGCTGCGACACAAATGCTCGTCAATTGTCCGCTGCATTACGTATACGCCACCGTCATTTAGGAGTCATTATTACTCAACGTCCATCGCTCAACCACAGCCACGAGCATAATTATGTACTTAAATATATATTTATGTGTGTATGTGGCACGCAGACAAGCGCATGGATTTTCAATTTCCATCACACATTAAGCATTTACACACTTTCAGGCCGGGGGATATTCAATCATAATTGCCACATAAATTTATTCAGGCCACTCCTTGCTCGTTGAGGCTGGATTTTGAATGCCCCTATTAGACGCTTAATTAGTTGCTCTGACTAGCACTGTTCGCTAGGATAATGGCTCCAAGGATGTGGTAGAAATGTTGCCAAAAGGTCGTCGAGTATCCAAATAAATTATCCAGGCTAAAGGGAAATTCCCCTTAATCTACAATTGCATACAAAAGTACAAATGGGATCGTTGATCATTACTCAAATTTGAATTCGCAATGAATTGGAATATTTGTGAAAGGGTGTGTTTAAGCACTTATGGCAAATATATGCTAAGCTTGCGGCAGTTATTTATACTTTTCAATTCGCTTGGGCGTGTTGTCGAGGGCGTGTGCAAGTGGGCGTGGCTGAGCATTAAATCATATTTGACAAGATAAATTAGCAATGGGTCCCAACAAAAAAGTTTGCCTTTCGGAGGAACAAATGCTCAAGGACAAAGAGCTGCAGCCGCTCCTCCGGTACAGGAATGTGTTTACTATGGCATATCCCCTTTGAACCTCCAACAAATTCGAATTTTCAACGAAGACTCCATTAGAATTTTCTCTGTTGCTTTTGTTTTGCTCGCCTGCTCTGTATCTTTTGTCTGTTTACAGCGTGATTTTATTTTAAAAAAATTTTGTTTTGCTTCCGTTCCACTTTTCTCGGCTCCCAAGTCTTCTTTCCCGTCCTGTCTTCTGTTGACTGTTTACGCATTCATGTGTGTATTGGAGGACTTGTGCGCCACCCGTTTTCCATTTTTCAATTCCATTCAGCTTGCCTTAATACGGCATTAAAGCAGATTGCACTGTGTGTGTCTGTGCCAGCGAAGTAAACAAATGTGCTCTGCAATACAATGCCGGGCAGCGAATTAGATGCAGTCGGGTGTCGGATATGAAACGGATATCTGGGTCAGCAAAATAGCAAACCATTTTCGGTGATTCACCCTCTCGGTTGGGTAAAGTCAACATTTTAGCTGGGAACCACCGCAGGGCAAACAAATTCATATGTATGTATGTATATCCATTGATGCCGAAATTTGAGCCATCATCAATGTGACATTGAACATATCTGGGTGCAATCTAAAACAGATCAATGAGTTGATAAAAACAAGTAGGAAAGCTACACTTGAGTGTGACCGACTGTGTGATACCCGGTATCCAAAGCATTGTGGGTGAAATTGAATAGCACATGGAAGTGGGAAAAAGAAAATTTTGACAAATTAAGACAAATGTTGCTAGAAACATGTTGAGCAACAATCATTTTTTTGTAATAATTTCTAGTCATTTATTTGACAGCTATTAGATATGGTGATCCGATTTGACATATGTATATACTACCTGCAATCGAAAAAAGAATTCCGATAGCAATAAGACTGAAGGACTTTTTTGCTGTTTAAGGATAGGTATACTTTATAAAGTCGGAATATAGGGACTATGGAATATGGGGATTAAAATGCACTTCAAATTTTTCCCATTCTTTCACAATCTTGAAAATAACAAAAAACATTTCTCTTAACTTTGAACAATAGGTATTGGCATCAATACAAAATTAGTTAAATGTTCAGAAAAGCTACAAATTAAGTTAATGCTTCCTGTGTTTATTGCAATCAAAACATGAATTACTTTCCTTTTGCAATAAAATAATATATTAATGTCAAGTAAACACATTTTATGATATACGCAATTTCAAATAGATAAATTAATCCCCAATTTGCATAATTTCTAAATACCAAGTACAAAACAAAAACGAAACGAATAAATCTACAATTTTTAAATTAACCGCAACTAAAATAAAGAGCCATAAATTAGAGTAATGCAAAAGCATTTTACGTGCTTTGCACGTACATGGCTTTGGCCAAAAAAAAATTATACATATCCAATTCGATACATACGCCTTTCTTCATCTCCATTTATTGTGCTTAACAAAACAACAAATACCAGCGGAAAGCAAACAGAATGTGTTGGCAGCTTATAAAAAATTTAATAAACGATTTTCAGCTGATTCGCAGTCGAAAAGGGACCTGGAAGGACCAAACGCCCCTAAGAAATAATTACTGCATTTTCCCAGAAAAACCTGTAGTATAAATACCAGACGGAATAATTAACATAATTTTTTTGGCAAGCTGCTTAGGTCAAATTAAAAGCATGCTAAATGAGGACGGGTTCAAAACCGGCCACGCCCATTATTTCATTAGCATTCCACTGGCATTTCTGATTTGATTAACGAGTTTCTTTTAAAATTACCCAGAAGTGGGGATGGGGATTTAAGTTGCCTTGGATAAGCCGAACATAAAATGCAACCTTTAAGATAAAAGCGAAAGGAAATCTGAAGGGTTACTCTTAAAAAATAAAGTTTTAAATTTCTGAAACCTGCCCAACACAAAGTTTTGTATTAAGATTTTTTCCATGCGGATAACTTTGCATATTTCAATATGAAGATCACATTTGATGTACTCTATGAATCGTAATTTCCCACATTATCACGATATTAAACAAAAAGGGTGCTTTCACTGCTCTGCAACTGGTTATTGCCTGGGCCTTTTAATGGACTACAGCCAGGGATGCGGGGCTACGGGAGAGGACACCTTTAATTGGGCACTCCGATGCTGAATAGCATAATGGAGTGGCATAAATCTACTTAACACCCGAACAGATTGCAACGCAAAGAGCATTGTTGTTTGCCACACTCATTTCCTGCCCACTGAGGGTTGGCTTTGTCTTTTTCCTGGCCCCCAACCAGTGGGATTTGATTAACATTTTTTCAAAGCCTTGACTGGAGAACAAAAGCAAACAGACCATGGAACACAATGTGGCATTGATTTGTGCATTTCAGATGCCTCCTTGCGGCGGTGTGTGGATCGATGAGCAATGTCTTCTTGATGTCTAATGACACATACGGGGTGTTCGTTTTACTCTTATTCCTCATCAATCTACAGTGGGAGACCCATATATTTCGCAAACAAATATTTATTAAAAAAAAGGGTTCCTTTAAGTTACCCACGAAAATACAATGGAATATTTCTCAATATTTATTAAGATTGAGTCGTCTTCTAAAGCCACATATAATGATATTTTACTGAACTGCAAGCTTCTGGGCGTTTTGAATACTTTAACTATTTTAAATCAAAATGTTACTATATTTCCTAATTTCCAGTTTGCTTTATCGGCTGATCAATTTATGCCAAGATAAACTCGATGGGCATTGAACAAGTGAAGTGAACCATGTGTTATATTTCGCCTGTGTTTTTTACTCTAGTGAAAACTTGTTAAAGCTCAGCAGGATGTTGCTTACTTTAGGGAGCAGCCATGCAAATTTTTAGAACGTAAGCACAATTAAAGCCACAAGCCGGAAGTTGTAAAGACAGTGAAAACAAATGTCTCACTTGGCTTTTTGACAGCATCTCGTAAAGCGCTCCAGCCTCGTAAAGGGCCAGCCTCGCCGAAACTCGCTGACAAAAAGTTTCCGACCAAGAGAACTTTTTGTCTTGGATAGGCCTTGTATACATACTTAGAGCAAAGTGCTCGTGTATGTGTTTGGATTTATGTCGCGTATGCGACAAGTTGCAAAGTTTGAGTTTGAGGAGGAGCACACGAGCGCGTGGACGGGAATAGATGCGAGGAACAGCTTAAGTTCAGCCAGAAGTTTGGCGCACTTGACAAGGGTCTTCCAACAAAATCAGGATACATTTGCCGAACACACTATGTCGGTTAATTTAAAGACCCGGCCTTGGGGGAAGCTGTCTTAGCGGAGAAAGAAAAGCCGGCGAACTGGGCTAATAGATAATCCTTAACGGGCGTCATTCCATCCATTTGAAATGCCGGGAGCCTTGAATATATTTTCATACCCGGTACCCATAGGGTACAAGGGTATTATAACTTCGTGCATGCCGACAATGTATGTAACAGGCGGGAAGAGGCATCCCCGACCCCATAAAGTATTCTTATATTCTTATTATCACCGGCCGAG
This sequence comes from Drosophila auraria, assembly GCA_008042615.1. Lineage (NCBI taxonomy): Eukaryota > Metazoa > Arthropoda > Insecta > Diptera > Drosophilidae > Drosophila > Drosophila auraria. Next base: position 3,291 of record VNJW01001776.1, on the reverse strand, counting down.
TCGATTTAGCTATGTCCGTCTGTCCACCCGTCCGTAGGATTCGAAAGATCTCAGAGACTAGAAGAGCTAGAGATTTGGTGACAACATTCCTTGCACGCAGCTTAAGTTTTCTTTACAAATTGGCCACGCCCACTTCCACCCTCGCAAATCATAAAAAACGTTAAAAAAGCTTGAGTTTTGGTTGAAATAATAGCAATATAGCAAATAATAGGGATAGCAATATGGTTGAAATTTGAAGACAGGCCATAATTCGCAGCAAAAGCAGGTTATGCGTACGAGTTCATAATTTAGACAAAAAAAAAAACACGAATTTGAGAGAGGGGCACAGAATGGTGTCATTGCAATATTAATCTTATTATTTAACTCAAAAAATGTTTGATATCTGGTATCTCATAGTCGAGCTTACTCGACTGTAGCTTTCTTACTTGTTTAAAAAAATTTTTGATGAAGGTTGCGGAAAGGTTGTGCCATTTCCATAAAGAGAATATACATAGTTCTATTAAATTATAATAATTGCTAACCTGGTTAAGATAGGGACGAAAAATTTAAGGATTATCCTCAATCGCCGACCAAGTAGACAAAAGGAGGTGATATTGTATCATGGAAATGTAATTGACGTTTCGTAAAGACCTGATTGTTTGGTTCTTTCTTTGTTAATATCTTAAATAATATTGTTTAAATTATGTTATTTCATTAGGGTATTTCAAAATTTTATAAATTAAGAGGTCTGCCAACCGATTATCACACAAAATTCGAAACAAATAATTCTAGACACATTAAGATGAGAAATTTTTGGACATTCAGCACACACATTTATCACACATTTTATAGCTGCTTGGTCAAGTTTCCAAGCTCTTAATCAACACAATAAACTTTGACTCTCCATTAAATATAAGGCTTGTCCCATTCGATAGCGCGCTACATGGACCCAGCTCAGACTCATTCATTATTAACTGCCTAGTGGCATGCAAATCGCAGGCATTTCGTCCACAGAAGGTATTCTATTCTATTAACCTTGCCATTCCGTTTGCCACATGTTTCCGTCCGATTTTGTTGTTTGACGCTTAGAAGGACGGAAGGAAGTTTATCGACTAACTCAGTCTCGAGGGGATCGCATTTGTTATTTCTGAAAAATTTGCCTGTCTGACTTTTGTGTGACTTTGTCGCTTCAATTTGCGCAAGTATCCCGCGTGCCCTGGCTTGGTTCTCTAAGCTCTATTTATTTTATTTTATTTCGGGGTTTTCGTCAAGTGATAGGTGCTGCTCGAGGGCCTTGGTCATTGTCATAACAAGCAAGTTGACTTTGCTAACAAGCAGCTGACACAGGAGCACGAGCAGCAGCAGGCTAGACTTGCCTAAATTCAGGGAAATATATATGCTCCGAGTTGAAGCAGAGCTATGCGCTTTTTTTCCGCAGCACGAAAACATAATTTCTTATAACATAAAATAAGTTAAATTCGATATTTATCATTTAAATAGAACAAAGTACTTTATTTTATACAAAGTCTTTTTTTCCAAGTAAATTGTTATGCATGCACTGACAAAACGATTTTTAAAATAGTTAATTTGCCTAATCAACTTAAAATTAAATATTTAAACGTATATATTGTAAACAGATAATTGATTTTCTCTTCAAAAAGTTAATATTATAAGTGAGTTCCAAAGTGCTGAGGTGCTTAGCTGACTTCCCTCCCAGCACATCCCTGCTGTGGGACATGGCGTATACGTAACATAAGCTAGTAGTGGCCTACAATTACAAAGCACACTCACCCAGCAGGCCCAGGTCCTGGTACTGGTTCTCGCTCTGGCCGTGGCTCTGGCTCAGATGTGTGAGTATGAGAGTTTGTCTGCTCGGCCTAGACACTTCGCAGTGCCAACTGGCTATTGGCTACTGGGACCTTAAGCCGCTTTGATGGCTGTCGACAGGCCGAAAAGGCTTGTCTGGCCGGAGATTTGGCGTTTGAGGTCCTCCTAGCGTCTGCTACACGCGCACACTTCACACACGCACTGCCAGAGTGCAGGAAATCCCTTCTGCCGGAGGCAATTAAAACGCTTCGACCGTTTGACTTTCGCCGTGTTCTCGTAGCTGGCTTTGGTAATTGTAGACTGCCTGGCTCATATATCTCTTATAAACATCTTCATGGCTGCCACAATTTCACTGAAAAATGTAAACGTTTTGTTTTTGTTTTTTTTTTTCTCTCTTTTTCGTTGCTCTTTGGGGTGGCACGGTGCTGAAACTCTTCGTTGTGCCGCACACAAATATTCGGCAATTAATCCCAGCGGGCGGGTGATTGGGCGGCGCACGGTGCGTATGAGCGAGGGTGATGGCGGAATTGAAATCGGAATGCCTTACGAGTACTCGTAATGTGGGCAGGCGTCAGCCGGCTGGCGTGTGTCATCTTTAATGGCAGCCATGGCGACGGCCAAGTTGAAGGGGCTGGGAAAGGTATTTCCCTCCGCTTTCGGATTTTGTTGCTGCTGCTGTTGCGGTTTGCTGTGTGATCTGATCACGTATTTGCCAAGTCAACAGCAGTAGCAACAAGGGTGACACTTTGTGGAACATGCTGCGCAGGGACATTCTCAAATAAATATTTCACATTTGGGCAGAAGGCCTACAGAAGCTTTTTATAATTTTTCTAGCTTACTTCTGAGCTGCAAAATTTCTAGGAAGTGGGACCATAACCCACGGACTTAGAATCAAGTTGGCGGGCATCTAATGCCTTTTCGTTGCCCTTTAAAGTGTTTTTTAAAGTTTGCTTAAATTAAAAGTCCTTGGGTTTCAAATTGAAATGCGGACTATATGTACTTTCGGATTTCGGTTTTAACTAAGGACGGCATTACTTAAGCTGAGGTAAAACCAATATTCACAGCCATTCATTTTGTCAAAAAATTTTCATAAGCTTTTAAAGTCTCATTATACCCTTGCAGAGGGTATTATAATTTTGCCATGATATTTGCAACGCAGTGAAGGAGGCATCTCCGACCCCATAAAGTATATATATTTTTGATCAGCATCACCAGCCGAGTCGATCTAGCCATGTCCGTCTGTCTGTCTGTCCGTCTGTCTGTCCGTCTGTCTGTCCGTCTGTCTGTCGGTTTCTACGCGAACTAGTCTCTCAGTTTTTGAGCTATCGGGCTGAAATTTTCAGCATAGTATTATTTTTTTAGCACGCAGTATATATGTCGGAACGGCCGAAATCGGACCACTATATCCTATAGCTGCCATAGGAATGATGGCGAAATTTATGTAAAAAAAATTTTAACTTCTCTGTTTTTCAACGAATTTTTATA
>VNJW01001775.1:0-29663 GCA_008042615.1 Drosophila auraria | reverse complement strand
CGACTATACAGCACTTTCAATGAGATATTAATACATTAATTTCTCATTAATTGAAAAACTTATCGGCTTATCGAAAAAAAATACCAGACAAAAAATGAGTTCGATAGAATATACCGACTCTAATACAGAAAATTGTATCTAAAAACTATATTGATTGCTCATTAGACAAAACGGTCTCACAAAATATATTGGTTTTTGCTGAAGGCTTCGCATAATTTTCAGCAACTATTCTGCACAAAAGCAAAATAAATAAACAAAATAAATAAGTTTTCGGTGGCATGGTTTTTTCGCCGTGAAATCTTGCAATTATTATGAATTAACTAAATCTATGTACAAGAAAAGCTGTAAAAATCAGTTTAATGGTTTTCATATTAATTTCTGCAGAAGTATTTGCATTAGGATTCCAGAAATGAATAAATTATGCACTGCGAATTCTGGCCATTGTTATTGTTTACCTTTTAAGTCAGTGTGACCGTAGTCGCATTACGAAAAAAATCCGAACCAAAAAAGACATATAGTTGTCTCTTTCAAGGTTCTAATGAAGTAGCTAATTAATGAAAACTTTTGCCCTGTATCATAGCCGTATCATTAATTGAACAACTTATCGGCTTATCGAAAAAAAATACCAGAAAAAAGATGAGTTCGATAGAATATACCGTCTCTAATTCATGAAATTGTATTTAAAAATTATATTGATTGCTCATTAGACAAAACGGTCTCACAAAATATATTGGTTTTTGCACAAAAGCAAAATAAATAAACAAAATAAATAAGTTTTCGGTGGCATGGTTTTTTCGCCGTGGTTTTCATATTAATTTCTGCAGAAGTATTTGCATGAGGATTCCAGAAATGAATAAATTGTGCACTGCGAATTCCGGCCATTTTTATTGTTTACCTTTTAAGTCAGTGTGACCGTAGTCGCATTACGAAAAAAATGCGAACCAAAAAACACATATAGTTGTCTCTTTCAAGGTTCTAATGAAGTAGCTAATTAATGAAAACTTGTGCCCTGTATCATAGCCGTATTAGTAAATATTTATTAGGTGTTTGATTACCAACAAGTTTAAGACTTTCTTCTGAAACTTAAATTAAAGGCAACTTTAAGACAGCATATTGTAAATCTCTGGCTAAGGTTAAGGCAAAGGCGCGAAATTCAGTTTTTACCTTGTAATTCCCAACTAGTTCGAGGGTGGCATGGGAGTTAAAATGATTTAATTAACTAATAAGTTAAGAAAAATAATAAAAACCTAACTAATTGTCTTAATTTGGATTTTGAAAACTCAAATAATAAAAATATGAAATAATAACACGAAACCCAATTATAGTTTGTAATTTAACAAATTTGTTCATAAATTTGTTTTCCTTTTAAATCCCCATTTTTCCGCCAATACACTACACCCCTGAGAACACCCAAAAAACATTGTGTTCGATATGCCAAATGATTGCATTTAATTATCGACTGAGGTTCCCTCTTATCAAAAGCCCGGAGTTTGACGCATTCCGACCAGCCTGGCGTAAAACAAATGTCAATGTCCCCAGGGGAAAATCAGCAGAAATAGAGGAAGAGAGGGAGAAATATATAGAGGAAAATATATAGGAGCCACAGCCAGAGCAACCGAGCGAGCAGGACAGCTGTCGCATTCCCATAAAACACATGTCACTCTCTTGTTCTCAATTAAGGCAAATAAATCACATTTGTCGGGGGAAATGGAAATCGATTAAAAAGCCCCACATCCCCCTACCTCCACCCTCAGAGAAACAGCTGCTTTAAATTGGGTTTACAGTGGTGTAAAAAATGGTAAAACTGCCGGAAATTTTAATTGCATCGAAAATAGCAGGAAAAAAATAAATCTGAAAGCATTCCTGAAAAATTGCACATTTTTCTCCTCCAGGCCGTGTTTATTTTTGAGCAAATTACACGCATAAACGGAGACGTTAACAGTTGCTCGTAAAATAGGGAAAAGCAAAAAATAAAATAAAGTAAATACATTTCTGCACAGACGTTGGCGGGCAGTAAAAAGCAGCTGAAGCGTTGTCGCCGTCGTCGTTGCACTTTACACTCGGCTTCTAAGCAGCTTACGAGGACTGAGCAGGGCCCCAGACAATAGACGACAGACACACTTACTGAACCTTCCTTCTCCAGAAGTCGTAAATTGGTCATTTGAACATTTTAAAGTCACTTTAACAGGGTTTTTAGCGCAGTTCAGGTAGCAGAGGACTTTGACGGACCACAGAAGTCACTAATCCTGTCAGAGACCACCATTAAAATTACTCTTCGAGGTTAAGTTTGTTCTGTTTTCAAAAAAGTAAAGGAGGTTGTTCGCGAAGAAATTTTTTTGGGGTTTGTATTTATTTGCTTAACTAAATTTTGACTATTCTTTGACTAAACTTGCCATCTCTGCACATTTAAAAACGTATTTTTATTAATAACTTAATTTCTTTTAAGGCAAACAATTTGAATTATTTATTCCGTATTCTATATAATATCTATAATATTTATGTAGCTTAACCTTTGCTTAAGCTTTAAAGCAATGCAAAAATAAATAATAAAAACGCACTCTTCGCAGTCTTATTCAATTGACTTAAATTTGGTTAAATCAAATCAGTTCAGTGTCATTTTGATAAATCAGCGAACAAAAATGTGTCATGCTGGCACAGTGCGTTTCGCAGCTGTAAAATGATGCAAGGAGTTCAGATAAAGACTTGCAGATTTTCCTAAATACATTTTTAGAATTTAAATAAATGTAAATATGATTTAGTTTCTTATAAAAATATTAGGTATTTTATCTCACAGATTTAAGACCTACTTTTGGCTGTCACATATGTGGAAGCGTCATCGTTGAAAATACCAAGAAATGCCACAATATTATGCCACATTTTTACGCCACATATTCCACCCACCTTAAAAACTTCAAGACTTAAAACTAAAAAAAAACTTGAATGAGGCATCATCGCCAAACTGAAATTATTTTAAAGTGCACTCAAAAAAGGCGAGAAAATGATACTTGAGCAACCACACACACTCTCGAATTTGTTTAAAGCAAATTTTCCCCTTTGGGCTCACTTACACTTAAAATGTGTACACTTTTATTTACTTCAATTTGTTTATGTTTTCGCTTCTCTTTTCTCTATTTTCGACGCATTGATTTGTTGTTGATGACGTCGGAAATACGAAAATAAATACGTTAACGTTGTGCTATAAACAATCAAATACGGACTAGGGAAAAGTGAAATGCAATTGAATGATGAATTTCAATTTTATCCATGTGCCAGCTAATTTTGGACTATTAAGGTTAAGCATTACGACACTACAATTTTGGTGCTTATTTTATGATGTCGTTTGTTAGTAAATAAATTAAAATAAAAACCTTGGTAAATCTTCAAAAGGAGTTGCGTATTTTGTGTAAAAGTAATAGAAATGAGGAAGTTGATTTTAAAGTTGGGAAATGCAATTGGGTTTGGGGATATTTAAATCACGACAGTTAATGGAATTAATTACGTTTTAAATTATCTAATAAACAAATTAAAGTGCTGACCTCACACCTGATTTGAAGGTATTTGCGTTTACTTTCAGTTGTTTATAGTTTATTCATCTTTGGAGCTATGGATTTAATGTTTATGACTTGGGAAATATAAAACAAATACTTCTTCATTGGAAAGCTATAAACATTTAACCAATAAAGCCATAAAACCCAGCTAAGGAAAGTGAAATGTAGTAAATTATGAATATAAATTTTATACAAGCTGTGAATTAATATGCTAATTTGAATATAAAACTATTATTTACTATTTTTATAGTTAACTTTAGATTTACTTAGTTTTTATTGTATATATTTCCAAAAATTAATAAACTTTAATGGAAATTTCTCTTATATTTTTACATATTTTCAAAAAAGTTATCAAAGCCAAACACAGACAGCTCTAAAGGGTTGTTTAAAAAAAGTATAATTTTATAATACTCAAACGCTGATCGCCGGCACGTACATTATAGCAATTATATCGACTGGCCAACCGAATGACCAACCGGAAGTTGGCTTTTATTTCTCTCTGTCTCCTCTCTTTGTGATTTTGCATTCGCGCACATCGTTTAAGTTATTCGTGGAATAAAAAAATGTGTAAAAAGGTGGGAGTATGGAAGGGTAAACATCTAATGACTGCTCTTTCCCGATTCTGTGCTTATTCCCCTCCAGAGTAGAACAACTCACACAATAATCCTAAATGTTTATATATTTATGCATATGACGCGTTTTAATATGTAGAGCAGACTCTTAAATGGGTCGCTTGTATATCCATTATGGAGTAGGGTTTCTCCCTTTTGGAGTGAAAGCAGCTGTTGCCACTGATTCCGAGGGGAAAAATGGCTCCTAAATGGGGGAAAATATGACAAATCATCATCATATTTATGAGGTGGGAAAACTTTGTTTATTTTGGGTCAAGAAAAGGGAGAAAGATATTAAGGAATTTGATAAATTAGCGGTGGATTTGGAAGCATTTATTACTTATTATTCAGGATAAATAAATTATAAGCCGCAGGTAAATATAAAGGCTTGAAGAATGGCAATTTGTTTAAATACACTTTAGTTATAGGACCTCAATTAACATATTAAGCTCCTCAAACATTAATTTCTCTTTCAGATCAAGCTCTTATCTTAAATAAGTTAAATTAACGAAAATCATCAAGCAAACTTGAAGGTTAGAAATTAGATGGGGAAATATCGATGCGTGGCAGGACATTATCGATATTTTCAATCGCAAACATTGACGATTTTCAACCTCTAACAGAAATAAGTCATTCACGCCTATCGGTTTCCATAAAAACTGAAAAACTTTCCATATTACAAAGGAAAAGTTGAAAACTTCGTAAATTACTTATCGAACTTTTTACATAAAAAAAGACTTTTACATTCAATATTTTTGCTACAAAGTTGGCAGAATTTGATTCCTCAACTTTAAGGGCCAAAGAATACATAAATTTGACTTTAAGCCAACAAAAGGTGTCTCGTAAATGGAATTCTTCAACATTTTATGACTCAATTTACGTATTGATTTAAATATGATTTTGTAATCACAAAAGATATCTAAATGACTCAATAAGCTCGCTAACTTACATGTATATGTATCTTTCTCAGTAACATTATGCAAGAGAGAACCAAACCACAAAAGCCTCGTTGATATTCAGAAATATTTTATTTTTTTTTTCAGGGGGCTTCAGTTCAAGGTTGTGTATTGGATTACTTCAATGTGTTCGACATATGTTCGCTATCTGATTCTGCTGTATGTAATTGTTATCTCTTGTGGAAAACCGCAAACTCCTCTCCTCTAATTTATTAATATTCCAAAAGCCTTGTTTTCATCAAACTTCAATGGTTTTTGGTGGCCCACAAGCCCGATAACTTTTATCTCTGCCTGCCAGCACCCACACGATGTTGTTGATATACTTTTTCTGGTTGGTCGCATTGTTGTTTCCTTTGTTCAGGTGAGTGCGCGTAGGCTTTATTATTGGGATTGTGATTATTATTATAGTTGCGGCTGCACTGAATGGTGGCTTTTTTCTACTATTATTATTTGCGGCCCTTTGTTGACCTTGTTGCTATAGTTGTTTGTTAGCTTATTACACACACAACACACACAATGGGGCGCCTTTTATTCTTTATCTAAGTCTGGGCCAATATTTGACAAAAGCATCACTAACAAGTGCCCATAAATCGGATTGAAAAGTCTATTACAGATGGCGGAAAGTCGGTCTCAAGATTTCTTTCGTCGCGGTTTTGTAAAGAAAATAATAACTTGGTAATTAAAGGTATTTATTTGAGGTGTAAAAATGTAGGAACATAAATTTTAAAGTGAAACTGAGACAATCAACAGATAGGAAAACTTTGTATAGTTTTTTAATTAAATAAAATCAATGTATAACTAATTTATTCAGCAAATAAGTCAAGAAATATATGAAAATATTCGACAGTAATCCCAGGAAACCTCTTAATAAAAAGTAGAACATACAGATAATGAAGAAGGAATGGGGGATGCTCCCTCCTGAAACTAAATTTACAGACATTTAAGCCTGCCTTTCCTTGGTGTTTGTATTTTTAGCTTAAATATGAATTTTCATTCCGTTTTATTCCAAGCTCGACTCTGCCAGAAGCTTCTTTACTCTTTACTCTAATTTATTCAAACCTTAAAATACCAAAAATCAACTTAAATAAAGCTTTTAAAGATATTAAAGCATCAACAAGATATTTCCCCCATTCTCTTAAGCTTAGTTCGATACCCCAGGGCCTAACTCAAACAGAGCCAAAAATAAAGGCAACAAAAATAAAGGAAAAATAGTTGATTTTTCCTCTTTTGCAGTTTTCACTCTATTTATAGCAACCGACTTGGAGGAGGAAGAGGTAAACACAGAACACGAAGTTTTTAGCCATTTTTGCCAGCTTTTGGCGCCTGGCCAAACTGTGTATATGTATTTTTATTTAGGAATCACCTACTCCACAACCAGTTTCTGTTTTTTTTTTCGCCTTGGCAACCAGTTCTTCAGCCCCACAGCCCACCACCCACTCAATTTGGGGGGGAAAAAGACGCGTGCGGTTGTCGAATAAAAACTGCAATGAAAATGAAATGCAGCCTGCAAATTAAGCGCATTTTAAATACCTCTGGTTAAGTTGGTTCTTAATGTTAGGAGGCGGGTTGCAGCACCAAAGGGTTAAATGCCCGTCGAGGTCGCCTTTGTTGGGTTTTTTCGTTCGTTTGGTCTCTCGGTCCCATTTAAGTGGGTCACAACAAAGGAAATGAGCTCATTGGTATACATTTTCCAGTTCATTTGCGTTGATTAAAGCTTTTTTTCGGCCTGACATTTGTGTTGTTGTCGTCTGCCGCCCCCTATTTTTTCCCTACCCCTTTCTATCTTTTCCCCAACTCTTTGACTGTCTTTTTCCGTCTGAAAACCAATTAATAATTTGCACACACACCCAACGCTGCGAATTAGAAATAAGTAACCTCTGTGTTTTGTCGCCAAAAAGAAATATGGATACAAGGAACTTAAACTTTGCACATAAATTACTAATCTATATCTTTTTTTTTTTTTGAGGTGATTATCTCCATTTATTAAACTGTCAAGTACTTGGATTCCTCAAGAAATATTAAATATTTGTCATCATTCTCCTAACTAATCATCTTACAATAACACTTTGCGTGGTTTCATTTGTCGCTGAATTCGTACTTGGGAATTTCAGTTGCAATCCCTGCAAAATCTTAACGCTTAATGCTGTTAGGCCAAAGGCTAAAAATATAAGAAACCATCTCTAAAATTATTTTTATACTTTATCTTTATATTTATATTTATATTAATGAATGATTTTTCATTTTGTTTAATTATTAAATTAATAATTAATTAATAAGAACTTCTAGCATTTATTTCTGTGTAAGAAAAACGTAGACTGGGGTGAGTAATTCTCCACCGAAGAGAGGCCAAGAAAGAAAAACCGCGTGCGAAGAGTAGCAGCGGCAAAAGTTGGTTAATGACGTCAGTGGAGCGATAATAATAATGAAAGAAGTCCGCACATCGGATCGGATCGGATCATATGTATGCGGGCACGTGCGTGACTCAGACCACAAAAAGAGCCCCGCCGAGAGAAAAGAGAGAGAGATATTGGAGGAGCCCGAAAATGTACATTGGAGAAACTAGAAAATGGGGATAAGGTTATGTTTGCGGTGACACTCATTTTCACACAGACGTTAATCTTATCTACTGCGCCAGCTATTTAAGGCCCATTAGTTTTTTTTTTTTTGTGGTAACTCTGAGAGCTAGATTCCCGAAATCGGTATTAATGTGTAAACCCCCTGTAAAGGAGGTTCTTATGGGAGTTTTGGATGAGTATTCATTGTTTATCAATGGCATTTTATGACTATTTAAACTAGAGCTACTGTTACTTAGCCAAACCCTACTACAAATATATTTTAATAATTTTTTATTATTTCCCATGTTGTTATTGGGAGTATGCAGCGTGTAAACCCCGCTAAAGCGAATAATACTTGAGAGCGTTATAAATGTTTGCAACAAGATAACAGCTCTCTGTGCTCTCAAACTGCCAAAGGTTAAATACTCAATTTGTTGCTCGTTTACTGTTCCTGCTTTTGCTTTTGTTGCTCTCGTTGCTTTCCCAGCAATTGTTTTTATTTTTAGCAGGCTGTTGAAATTATCAGTTTTATACTTTCAGGCAAAAATTAAATAAGAAATAGAAATAGAAAATAGAGCACTGATTTATTTAATTTTTGAATTGGAAATAATTGGATTAAATAATCAAATATCAGCAATAAAATGTTAATGAAATCTTATAAATTATCTCCTGGAAACTAAGAAACTTTTTTTTAATATAAAAAAATAATAAATACCAAAAATCCCAGAAAATCTTCTGTATTTTGACTTTATCCTGCAGAACAATCTAAGAAAATATATCTTTTAAAAACGTTTTGCTTAACTTAAACACCCTCAGTAAGTCCAATTTGTCACACATATAAGATAGTTGTTTTAAACTATAGAATTCATTATAAAATGCCTAATAACCGGTTAGTTAGGCTGCGGTTAATCCCATCGTAATGACGCACAGCTGGGGAGAGAGACGAGAGACTCACCCGATAGATCTGTATCTCCTCCAGCACCACCTCCGATTCGCGGAGAACGCGCTCCACCTCGTCGTAGACCTCGCGCTCCGTTTCCGTGGGCGCGGCGTTCTCAAAGTCCAGGAAGACATCGTAGGATTTGGCCGCGCAACAATTGGAGTCGTCGCGTGACAGCAGGCTCAGCAGCTTTCCCATTTTCCTTGATTAACTTATGTTTTTTTTTTTTTGTGGTGTTATAGATTTTGTTGTATATCTTTCTCGGTTATTAATTAGCACTTTTTTGTCGGTTTTTTGGAGCACTATGAGGGGTTGGAAAAATAAAAAATATGAGGCGTGGTAACGCATTAGCAGCTGTTGCACCTGTTGTCACGAAATGGGGCTTAATAAATAAATTATTGTTTGGTTCCCAAAAAAGCAGCTGCAAAAGTTTCTAGGGATTGTAGTTAATTGGGGAAGCTGCTTTCAGGAACTTGTTTCATCTTCAAAGGACAATGGAAAAGGCAGACCTCAGGGGTGGGAAAAGCGGTGAAAACAAAAAAAAAAGGCCTGTCAAATATTTCCGCCCTTATGGAAATAGTACAACAGATGGTTTTGGATAAAGGAAAAATCTACTTTTTTTAGCCGGTTTTTAAATTGATTAAATTTAATATTTAAGCAATTTTTTTAAAATGAAAGAATATATTTAATAAAACGGATTTTTTAAGTAGCATTTTCGAATAGATCAATAATTCTGAATTCCTGAAACCAGAAACTAAAAAAAACACCGAAATCAAAAAGGATTTTCCAGGAAATATAGAAGAATAGACCTGTGTGCAATTTTCCACGCTTGTTCTCCTATTATCCAATATTTACTGTATTATTTTCGGCTCCTCCGCAGGGAATCAGAAATTGCACTGCGGGGGGTGAAGAGCAGAATGGAAAAGGAGCACGAGAACAGTGGCGAAGAAAAGAGCAGAACAGAGCCTGTCTCACTCGCTCGCGCTATCCCCCTTCCCTTTTTTGAGGATTGTGTGTGTGTGTGTGTTTCACAGGAAATCGAAACCAAAACTTATCGAAATTGGTAAACAACAACAGCAAAAAACAAAAAACGGGAAAACGGAAAACGGCCTGGCCAATTTTCACACATCGTGCTAAGTAGGAAAGGGCAATTTTCTATTTTCCTGCTGGCCGAGCGAGCACATGTAAACATTTTGGAGGCCACCGCACCCCCTCACCCTCGCCCCCCATGGAAAACACATTGCAAAAATTGAAAAAATGGCATTAAGAATTGTTTGTGTGTGTGAGTGGTGGGGCTTTTGTTTATCTGCTTTTTTCGTTATCTGTCACTCCGCTTCTCGCTCTTTCGCTCTCTGCGTCTCCTTCTTCGTCATTTTGCGCGCTTATCTGCACTTTTTTATAATTTATACATTTCCCAACGCCGAGCCGAAGGGTTCGTCTGCATTGGAATTTCTTTCTTCACTTCTCGCACCACGCTTATCACCTTTTTCTCTTTATTCCTTTTATTGGTTTGCTTTTAAGGATTTTGGATTTTTTTTTTTAAGGGGTTGTAAACATTGTTGGCACCTCGCGGGGGTTAAATGCTTATTGTTGTTGGAAAATCGCAAGGAACCGACGCGAACCGAAAATGACAACAATAAAAATGACAACAGAGTTTAGCAGCTAGAGGCGGGCAAACATCGATAGCGGTATCGCGACATCGATAATATTTGTTTCTTTGAAATATCGATTATTGGTTGGCTGAGCCGATGTTTTTATTAGCACATCTCTACGAGCCGGGAAATAATTAAAGAACATAATTAAAATACTTGTTCTTAAATGTAATATGGTAATCTAGTTAAAAGCTATTTGGCTGTTGTATTTAAAATTTGAAATGCAAAGGTAAATCATAAATAAAAATATTACATTGCGTGCTTTTGGTGGTTATTATGTTATCGATACTATTGTGAGTAGTCTTCCCATCGCTACCGTGCACGCCGAAAAACAGTTGGAATTGTTCTATATTTCCATTTTCCGGCAAGAAAAGCCTTTTTTAAAGCAGCCCCGTGAAAAATCGAGACCAAGATGACTGAGGAGAACAAGAACTCACAGCTAGACGAGGTGCAGCGGCAGCTTCTGGATCGCCTGGCCAAGGCCGACACCAGCGGCTTCAAGCAGCTCCTTGTGGGCTGTCACAACGTTAACTTTGTGGACGACAATGGGATGTCGTGCTTGGCGCACGCCAGCTTCAAGGGGAACCGCGAGGCAGTGCAGCTGCTCCTTGACCTGGTACGTATAGTATTCTGATTAACTCAGAGATCCTTAATAGCTCTTTTTTGATTTCACAGGGCGCCGACATAAACCTGAACCAGCACGGCGCTGACTACACGCCCTTGCACTTTGCCGCCTTGTCGGGCAACGCACACGTGTGCCGGCAGCTTTTGGACGCCGGCATCCGGCCGGGAGCCATCAACAGTGTCCAGCGGACGGCCGCCCAAATGGCCGCTTTTGTGGGAAACTTTGCCTGCGTGGAGACCATCAATAATTATGTGACGCGGTCCAGTTTGGAGTACTACACACAGCTGCACGGCCAGCAGACGGAGCCGCAGATACCGCCCAGTTTGCTGCAATCCTTCCACGCCTTCGTCACCGAGATCAACCTGCATCCTGTGCGCATTGCCCTCAATGTCCAGTCTCTGGGACTTCTCAGGATCCTCGGCAGCCTTCGGAAGACCTTGGCTTTGATGTGCGAAAAGGAGATGCAGAAATCGCACGATGCGAACGAGCTGCTGGCCTTCAAGTTCCATTACCAGGGCTGGATTCTGGCCGAGCTCTTACGCTGCGAGGAGCAGTTCAAGGCCCAGCACAAGGAGACGGGGGAGGCCAATAAGAGCGACTTCCTCGAGATGTTCGTGAAGCGAGTGCTCAAGGAGAACAAGCTGGGCCAGCTGGACTACGTGGAGTACACGCTGCGGGAGTGCGCCCGTGAGTTCCCGGTGCGCGAGTGCACCATCTTCCGGCAGATTGCCCTGCAACTGGGCTCCAAGGATGCACCGCCAGCACTGACCATCCTGCGCAATGCCATCAATGGAATGAGGGGATTTGTGGTGGGTTTTTTCGTAATCCTATTAAATACATAATTACTATATAAATTATTTCCCATCCAGGACGAGGCCAGCTACTGCAGCACCTGTGGCGCCGAGAAGCCGGACAAAAAGTGTTCCAAATGCAAAGCGGTGCAGTATTGTGACCGCGAGTGCCAGCGCCTTCACTGGTTTATGCACAAGAAGAGCTGCGCCCGCCTGCTGGCCCAGTCGCAGACTCAGAACCTGGCCCAGTCCAAGGGACCCATCGACACCGCCGAGCTGCGCGAGGAGCTGGCCAAGCTGACGGCGTAATAATCCAGTGCTCTTTTTGTACCGCCACAAAAATAAATGTAACATAAAACCAGCAGCAGCAGCTATGCATTTTCATGTACTACTACATTATGGCTAGTACCAGTTACTAACTAACAAAAACAAACTGCCCAAGAATTATAACAATTTAAAAAGGGTATTTAAACCTTCAAAATAAAAGTAAATAGGTAAAAAAGAAAAGCATTTAAAATTTGGTTTTTATGTAGTGCTTATTTAGGCTTCAATTTAAAACTTCTATTCAACAAAAAAAATAAAATAAAAATATTTGTTTTTAAAAATGGTTTAATTCGATTAATATCGTTGGACTTTCATGTTATCGCTTTTCGAGTTCGAAAAATCGACAATCGCTTGCAAACAGCTGAGCCATTTAGAATCTGTTTAGTTTCTCGTTAAACTTGGTTAAAGATCGTCTAAAAATGGTGAAAGTCTGGTTTATGGACAACGAGGAAACCGATCAGCGATTGGAGCACCATCGCAATCCACCAGCCTACCTGGAACTGGATGATCTTTACAAGAAAACCGGCGTGGAGTACTTCAAAGCAAGTGGAATTACGTTGTTAAACTTTTGACCTTTGCTTATCAGTCGAGCTTATCTTGATCACTCACTTTTGCTTTTTTTCTTGCAGATCAATGCGGACTCGTACCAGAGCGATGCGACTTTGACGGAACTGAGGGCAAAACGGGGTTATAGCTATGACGATGAGGCAAGATCGGATATCTTGAGGAACTTTAAAACCCCTTAATAAACAATCCATTGCAGATTACCTGCTCGGAAAAGTGTCTGCCCGACTATGCCAACAAGCTGAAGGCCTTTTTCACGGAACACCTGCACACGGATGAGGAAATACGCCTGGTTTTGGACGGATCCGGTTACTTTGATGTTCGAGAGTAAGTTCTGGCCTTCCAAGTGTTTATTTAAGTGTTTAAATTACAATCTGTGCAGCAAAAACCAAACCATTAAAAGTTATAAGAAATCAATATATGCCCCATTAAAGATAAAAATAAAAAAATCTACAATTATTCTTTTAGTAACGAAGAGAACTGGCTTCGCATTCAGGTGGTCAAAGGAGATCTGATAATCATTCCCGCTGGCATCTATCATCGCTTTACTTTGGATTCCAATGTAAAAAAACGATTTTTTTATTTTTATTGTAACTATTTTTAATTTTATTCATTCGTTAATTAGAACTTTATTAGAGCCCGGCGCTACTTCGTTGGGGAGCCTGTTTGGACGCCCCACAATCGTCCTGCGGATGAAATGGATTGTCGGAAATCGTATATCAAACATCAGGCGGAAAACTTTGTGCAATTGAACAAGGTTTAAACGAAATTTATATATTTTTTTATTAATTAAATAAATAATATAGTGCCAACTGCTTGTGGCAATAATTGTGCAACTGAATAATCAATGCATTTTTAAGTAATTGGTATGAAACGTCGAGTTCCATAGAGATAAAAAACCCCGACAAATAGATGTGACTCGAGACGATATGGCGCTCCAGAACTCACGACCCATTCGAGTTCGAAGAATCGAATAGAAGGCGCTGTTATGAGTTTTGCCCGCCCCGGTCACATTGAACATTCTATATAACATTTTGTCAAAATTGGATAAAACTTGCACAAAAGGGGGTGCAGGATCCTTTTCCTTTTTGTAGGCGACTTGATAAGAAATAATTTTAAAAGAACTAGATTTTGTCACAAATGCCCGCCACGGTCACACTGCACACAAGCCAAACAAAAACAATCTAATGCTCTCCTCCGGCATTCTCTCTCTCTCGGACAGTGCTGCCACCTTTAATCGAACTCTCTCTCATCCTGTTAACAACCGTGCGTTTTCTCTCTTCTCTGTAAACTAGAGAAGATCACTGTTAGCTTATTGTCTTCTCTGTGAAAGAGAGAAGTTTGCTATTCTGTTCTTTGAATATTACCCGCAATTTTCGACTTAAATGTGACTTAAAAATATTGAATTAGGAAGTAAGAGCGAGAGGGAAAGCCACTAAGTGGAATGTGGATGATATTCATTATTGCACTATTGCAGATACGCTTCTAATTACGTTCAGTCATAATAAGATATTTCGTCTTTTAATTATTTGAAATTAACAGTTTTGTTTTTCATTTAGGGGGAAGACTGGATTTGTTAGGGGGAAATATCGACTCTTTTAGATTTTTTAGGGGGAAAGCTACATTTTCATCAGACAACACTGAAAAAACTGTCGTGGGAGCATAGAGTAACTTATATAGAGGAGCAATTTTCTCCCGCTCTCACGGATGCAAGCCAACAGGGTAGTCACATTCATAGCCATGATGTAAGAGAGTGGGAGAGCGAGAGAGTTGTGGATTCTAGGTGGGACATGGGACTCAAGTGGGACTTGAAAGTGATGTTAGAGCGGCTACTAAGTTGAATGTGGAGGATATGTTTATGGCCAGATATTTAGCAGACTAATTCAAGGTATTGAACTAACATTAAAAACTAAGTTTAAATTACAATTAACTCTTTATTCTTTATACTTCTCCGTAAGTTAACAAAAAATTTACCGATAAATTACATTACTTTTGTAGTAAATGGAGCTTGTAATGAAAATAAAATAAATAAGCAATGAAAAAATATATAAAAAATTGGAAATAAAAAGGCAAATACATTTCTGACTTCCCAGTAATTTTAGTTTACTATATTTAATCAGTAAAAATAAAATAAAGGTCGGAATATAGTAACTATCGAATATCGAATGGCAACAATGTTCCCACGTTCCGTTTTGTTCAGTTTATTATTATTTCTTTTTTAGCTACAAAACCGACAAGTTGGCAACACTGGTCGGCAGCAGTCCCCGTCTTACGAGTTTTGTTTTGTTCAGTTTTTCTATGTCTGCTGTCGTGGGAGGCGGACGTGTGTTTCGCGGTCTCTCGTCTTTATGAATATTACAATTAATTTTCGAGACTTTGGGTGTTTTATCTTGAATCGAAGAGTTCGAGTGCTACCAGCGCGCGATACAGTTTGTTATCTATTTATTAAACAAATCGGAATAAGAAGTAAGGCCGCCGCCGCACACGAGTGAATTATAATAAGCTGCGTGTGTGTTTGTTTGTGCGTTTGTGTGTGTGTCCCTCTCTCTATCTGTCGGACACACTCTCGCTTCAAAATAGTAAACAAATTGCAAGAAAAGTTAAGAATAGCAAAACGGAAGAAGTTCCCAAGGCGTGCAATATATACAAATATTTAAAAAATATATTTACGTATTTACAATCAAGTGCGTGTAAAAAAATCGTTTGGAAAGCCGCCGAAAGCAGCGGCATCGACGTCAGCAGAGCGCGCGGTGCAAGTGTATTGGTGTGACGCACATACAGGCGATAAATAAGCGTACACATATATATTATATATATAAATACGAAAGCATAAGTGCATGTGTTGTATATAAATAAGCGAAGTATAATTAAGCGCAAAGTGAAATCGAAATAGTTTATCTTGTGCATGCGATTTTCGGAAAATCGACCAGGAGTTTCGCAGCAGCAGCGCAGTGGCAGCGGCGCCGATTAACGGATTTCCATACTTTTTTGCTCTCCACGCGGGTAAGTTTTTTATCTCCTTCTCCATTCGCCTGTCTTCTTATTCGCGTTGTGTTTGTTGCCCCAAAACAGTGCTAAAAATTTCATTGCGCCAAAAGCAATAAAAAGGAAAAATTCAATATATATGCGAGAGCAAGCAGCTCCATCTCCATCTCCATCTCTCTCCTCCCGTCTCGTCACCCTCTTCATCTCGTTCCCTCTCCCTCACCCGCTCGCTCACTATCCAATTTAACCTCAACCGGTCTGCTGCTGCGGCGTCTCGTATGCATGTCGTCCATCTATGTGTGTGTGCCCGCGTCCGCGTCTGTATGCACAGTGGGGGTCACTTTAATGGAAGCCAACATTAAATAGAAAAGTATCTGCAATTTGAACTTGAAATCGTTTGAAGCTGTGAGATAGTTTCCTTTTATGATGTATCTAAAAGCCTACTTTTATATTGTTATGGAGTAACTCTAGACCAAATAAATCCATACATTTATAATAACTGATCTTGCACAACTTTTAAAATAATTTTTATTTAAAGTACAACAATACATAGTACATAAATAGTTTTTCTGGTTTGCTAAATAAATCTATTGAATTCCTAGTTCTACTGCACCGACCTCCGCTGTTTTGTATGCATATATTTGTGTGTTTGTGTTCGCTTGTCATTCGGCTCGTTAAAAATGCTCTGCCAGCGTTGCTGCCGCCGTCGCAGCCGCAGCCAGCGTTGGCGGCTTCTTCTTTAACTCTCGCGCATTATTTCGCAAAGCTCAAAAGCCTGCTGCTAGTGTTGTTGTTGCTGCTTTTCTTTTTTCTATATTGACAATTTTTACAGCCTTTATTTGTTGTTGTTGCTGTTGTTGTGACGCCATGCTTAGGCGCTTGTTTCAGCTGCTACTTTTTTCTTCTTCGTGTTCTCCTTGTTGGTTTGTCGCTTGACTGGGTTGCCACGGTTTTTGTTTTTCTTCTCTTTTCGGAGGGGGTTGTCGCGTTTGTTCCGTTATCTATACACACACACACACTCTGCTGCGGTTATGAATGAGTTGTGGCGGCTTTTAATATGCTAAGTGTGTTAATGAACTTTCCCTGGCCAAAAACACATCATAAGTTTATTTTGGATTTTTTTTTTGCTAATTACCTTTACGCACTTTTCGCGCTATGCAACACTTGTTAAAATTTCGAGAATGACCCGAAACAAACACACGTACACGGTATATACTGCATGTACAGTGAACATTCGTCATAGTCAACCCTGTGAATCAATTAATAGATAACTTTTTTTAAGTAATTTGTATACCCCTGCCTCTTCAAAATGTAAGCAATATACATACATAAGTAAAAAAAAAAAAATAGCTTAAAGATTTAAAACCGTCTTTACAAGTAAACTGTGAAAATTTCTTATAACTGGAGGGTTCTCTTTTTAGGGATTGCACTGTATGTGTATTGCACTTGTTCGAGGCCCGCAATGCTCGCTCTCTCTCACTCTCTCCCAGGCGGCTCTCTTTTTTCGATGGGGGGAGGACCCCCCACTCCCTCTCTTTCACTATCTTTCTCTTCCCCTTTCACGCATTTTGGCAAAGTTGCATGTTCCAAAATACAAGCACACACACACCCAAGCATAAACCACCTTGCTGGCTGTCTCGCTCTCTGCCTCTCGGTGTCTCTTTTTCGCTAGCACGCACTAAACCCGGCTCGTCGTTAGTTTTAAACTTATTTTGGCATTCTTTATGTGCGCTGCATTCTCGACGTCTCGTTTCGATTCGTTTCGCCTCCTCTCAGCTCAGCTCGTCTCTTCTCTACTCTTCTGTTCGCTCTCTTTTTTTGGTCTCGATTTCACGACCCAGACCCGCATTTCTAGCTGCCAAAGCTTATAGTTGTTGGTACTGTAGTTGTAATTGTGCCTCAGAGTTATTGAGCTTTGGAGTTTTTGTTGAATTGTTTAACTTCTAGTCGTTGTTTTAATTGTAGGAGTTGCTGTTATTGTTGGCGTTTTTAGGTGTTTTGGGGGGGGGAACTGAGATTTACCGTATCCCATATCGAATGCACGACTTCTACCAGTCAAATTTCTTAATTTTGTCTAATTATAGGCCATGGCTTATGTTAAAAAAAGTTATTATGTTAAAAACTTCCTATTAAATCCATCTGTAAGGCAAAGGTAATAATTTTTCCCTAATTCACATAATTTTACATTAAATTAAGTAAATATTATTTACAAAACATAATGAACTACAAAGCAAATTTTTATTGAATTTAATACAGTAAACAAAATATAAAATACAATGAAATTCAAGCCAGCTGGAACTAGATTTATCGCTACCTTTGTTGCCGTGTCAGCTCCATATAGGCACTTATACAGGCATAAGTTTTACCTGCTTTTGCAGGTGAGTTTGTAGGTGTGTGTGTGTGGGGCAGGGGGGCACACCAGCAGCTCGATAGCCGAAATTCTCTTTTCGTCTTTTCGTGCGTTTTTGTTTGTGCAAGTTGAGCAACAAAAAGTCGACAGCAGCGATATTGGTGTGCTGCATGCGTAAAAGCAGCGCAGATGGTAGGGTTTTGTCCCTCTCCCTCTGCCTCTTTTCTACTTGCTCCTCTTACATGTCCCTTTCCTGTGTACCTTGTTATCGATATCCGTTTATAACCTAAATTTTTTGTAAGTTTAAGTCAAGGGGTCAAAAGTTCAGGGGAAACTTGGACTTCTTCCATAAACGAGGCAATAAATATACAAAGGCATTCAAGATACTTTAAATTCAATATAACATTTTGCATTAAAGGTTGTAAATTCTAAAGGAATATCTGTAATATTTAACTCTTTGCTAATGTTTCAGATTTACAAAATAATCCTATACAGAAATCCAACCTTAACTCTTACAGCTCCTCAAGCAGCTAACCCCTGAATTCGTACTTGAGAATTTCAAGGCTCCTAAAACAGATGTATTGAACGAATTTTGACTTTTAAACTCAACTTTCGCTTACTTAAAAATATGTGTAACATTTAACTCTTTACTAATGTTTCAGACTTACAAAATAATCCTATACAGAAATCCAACCTTAACTCTTACAGCTTCTTAGGCAGCTATGCCCTGAATTCGTACTTGAGAATTTCAAGGCTCCTAAAACAGATATATTGAACGAATTTTGACTTTTAAAATCAACTTTCGCTTACTTAAAAAGTTTTGTTCCTTAGCCAAAATCATGTCTACACTGTGATAGCTCCTATTGCTATATGTCAATTGGAATGGGGTGTATATATCTGGGTGCTAATCTTCCCCTGCATCTGGGGGCTGTTTCTGTCAATTCCATCTGCATTCCATGGGCCTTCCACACATATTGCAGTTGTTTTCTATTTCGTTTGCTGCACAAATGTGAATTGTAGAAATCACACTTACATACAGCATACACTGCACTAGTAACTAGTAACTACCCTTCCCCCATGTGGTAACACCCATGCAATCCTATGTACAGCTTACAAGCCGAAATGCAGTTTAAAGCGCAACTAAAACTAAACAGAGCTTTCCACTCCAAGTGGGTGTCTCTGAAAGGGGAGGTGCTGTGCTCTGCTCTGCTGTATATGTACTGTACACACTGTTTTCGTTTTGCCCATGTATGGAGAGAAGGGGGGAGTGGTCGTGGTGGAGTGGAGTGGAGTGAAGTGGATTTTATATCAAAAGTACAGTCGCTTATTGCTTTTGTTGCTGTTGCTGCCGCTGCTGCTGTATTTCATAGTTGGTAGGTGTAGTATATATGCACATAGGTACATAAATTGCATGTTCATGCTTCAATAGTTGCATGCAGCAGCAGCAGCGTCCGCAGCATTGTTGTTTTTGCAATAGGGAAAGGGGGCTGGGGTTGGGGCAGGAAGATGGGGGCCTTGCAGTGCCTACATAAGCCCAAGCCGATGCACCAAAACTAAACTCTCTGTTGACAACTAGGCACAACAAACCAACAAAAGCCCAACGGCAAGCACAGGGTCGTAGAACAATGAATCAAAGTCGCTGGCGATATGCTGATGGCGATAAACGATAACATACGATTTGGCCAATATATCGAAATCATTGTTGAGATGAAGGCAGGAATATTCTTTGACTTATATTAAATGTCTGAAGGTTTGGGTATTTACACAATCTTTAAGAGGTTTGGGTAATAACTCAAGAAATTAAATATAGTTTTAAAGCAAGGTTGGGCACCGAATTTTAAAGTGGGAGCCTGACCATAAAAACTACCCAAAAAAACCCTGAACCAAACACAAAATAAGAGTAAACTTAAGCAAAATAGCAAAAAAGAAAGATGTGTAGCTTTGGTTTTTGTACCTTCTTGAAAGATACCTCTCCTTGTTTGGTAATTTAACCTTTCCATTTGGTTTTGGTTGTGTTTTGTTATAAATAATACAAAAAAGAAATCAATCAAGATAAGTAATTAAATAAAAATATTAAAGAACTAACCTTATCTAGTTCTTAAGACAGCTTAAGCTATCCTTAAGACGCTTTAAACACAAAATAAGAGTAAACTAAAGCAAAAAAGCAAAAAAGAAAGAAAGCTAGATGTGTAGCTTTGGTTTTTGTACCTTCTTGAAAGATACCTCTCCTTCTTTCCATAGAAAAAATTAATTTAACTTTTCCACAAGTCTTAGGTTGTGTTTTGTTATAAATAATACACAAAGAAATCAATCAATTTAAGTAAACTAAATAAAAAAGTTCAAGAACTAACCTTAACCATTTCTTAAGCCAGCTTAAGCTATCCTTAAGTCGCTTTAAACAGCGACTCCTTTTATCAGATAAACAATTTACTTTCCGCATTTTCCACAAGTCAAAGGATTCTATTGAACTTCCCCTGGTGACTTCAGAAAGAAATGGAAGCGGAAAAGGGTCAGAAGCAAAAACCTGTTCAGCCAAAGGAATTCGTTTATTGTTTGGTTCTTCTTTCTTTTATTTTAGTCAAACTTTCCACCTCTGCGCGTTTTCCTTCCCACTTGCCTCCTTTTTTTTCCAGGAAATTCTCCTGTCTTTTCTGTTGTTTTTATATATATATATATATATTTACGGATATATATTTTTTTATGGCTCCCTTTTGGACTGCGGGTGGGTGGGTGTTTGTGGGGATTGTTGGGTTTTAACTTTGGCTTTGCTGGGCTCTGAAAAAATCGATTAAGGCAACCAAGAAGGCCACGCAACTTTAATTTAAAGCAGCTCCTAGTAGTTTGCATGTGGTTTTTATAGATTAAATTTTATATGACGTCCAGAAACTAAAAATAACAACTGTCACGAAAAGTAGTTGGAAAATTAACTTATTGATTTTGTAATGAGCTCTGGCTTCTGCTTCTGTCATTTTCCGAGGGGGAGTAGGGTGGCAATTCCCGTGGAAGGGGTTCTGGGGGCTGGGGCTTTTGCCCCCCCGTAAGCTTCCGCTTATGTATAAAACTTTTTCGGCAGCAAAAGAAGAAGAAAGCCAACTATGGCAATATGAGAATTCTGCTGCTGCTGCTGCTGCTGCAATGTTGGGGCTGGGGGTGGCTATAGGGGGTATTCCGGGAGGTTTTTCGGGGGCAAAGAGAGGATCCACAGCCGCCTGCCAGCGTTGTTTGTGTATCGGGTGGCGTTAGTTGAAATGCAGACGTTTTGCATTGTTGTTGTGGGTGGTCCTTTTTCCGAAGGGTGGCCCAGGGGGGTGGCTCAGGGGATGATGGTTTTTGGGTGGCTGTGGGCTGTGGGCTGTGGCAACGGCGACGGCGGCGGCGGCGGCTCTGTGGCTGTAAAATGCCCCGAAACTGTACAGCTGTGCATGCACATGTACATAAAAGAGAGCTGGGCTGGGCTGTGAGAGAGAGCGAGGAGCATGCAAAAACAGATACATATACAAAACAGGGGCGCTACTGGTATGGTGAGGTGGTCCTAGATCCTGACAAGAGAGGGAGGGAGTCGGGTCGGGTCTCTGGCCTGGCATGGCCTGGTCTGGTCGGTCGGTAGAGCTTCCTTCCTCGCATAGTTCAAGTATGCATATAATATCCGGGCTCGTCGGTCCCCGAAAACGAACAACAACAGCAGCAGCAGCTGGAGCTGGAGCTGGAGCATCCTAGCAACCCTACTTGGTAGGTGGCTTCGACCCCCCCATCACAAGGCCTACGCCACACAGCTGCGGTTGAAATAATAGCAAATGTCATCATATTGATTTGCAATCTCAGCTGAATTTGTGGCTTCGACTATAAATTGCTTTAAAAACGAATTCAAGACTGAAAATATAACAAATAAGAAAGAATTTAAAACAGTAGATTCAAGATTTATATAAAACCAAGACCTTTACGTATTATAGAGATTTTAGAGCAGGAATTAGATCAAAGTATTGTAAGAAAATATTTATTTCAACTTGGCCCTGTTGTTATTTTTTAATAACAAGCCGTGTTTCTTGTATTTCCATTCCATTCTGTGTTATTATTTTGATAGAAACTGTACCACAGGGGTGTTGTGTTAGTGCAGCAGAAAAAGGGGGGTATTCCGAATGACTGGTTGGGGGTTTCGTGTGGTCTGTTCGATGTGCTTGAGTGGATCTCCTGCCGCCTTCCGTGGGTGGCTCTGTGTGTGGAGTCGTGTGGCACAAATGTGTCGCTTTCCCCCCATCTTCTGGCCTGGATGAGTCCTGGGAATAGTTGCGTAATCTAGGCGATGATATGCCTATGCCATTGTATATCACTGAACTTCCTGCAGGTCGAAGCGAATATGTGGTTTATCCATCACCCACTCCCACCTCCTCCTTTCTTGCTTTGTATATGCAAATTTTCCCCCAAATTGTAATGCCGAAAATCCCAATTTGTTGATGCAACAACTCCCTTACGTATGTTCGGGTGTTTATATGCAAAACCTCGTACGGGAAATTAGTTTTAGCCACATAGTTGACCCCTCTCCATCCTCTAGCATTAATATTACGCAATTTTAATGAAAATACCAAGCGACGGCCATGGCAATTAGCGCAAATATCATCCGTAGGCTAGCGAGAGAGAGACAGAAGGGGAACGGGGAACACGAGAGGTACTTTGTGGCATGCAGGGTCCAAGCTTTGGTCACCTCAAAATTCAATATTCCAATATTCGGCCGTGTGTTTTCAGCCTATTATTAATGGGGAACCGGCTTAGATTTCCTACCAAAATCAAACTATAAATTGCAAGCGCAACTGTACATACCGTGCCCGTCGCCCACCGCCCACACCTGCAAATGCAAACTGGTGAGTAATCCTAAGCCGAGGCAGAGGGATTTCGAGGGGTTGGAGAGGGATTGGAGTGAGTGGTTGAGGTTGTGTGTTGCCAGTGGTAGGGGTTGTTTTGGGTGGCTTTTTCGGTGGGTTTTAGTGGGCGAGTACTAGGCGGGGGTGTGGGACAGGCAGGCAGGTCGCCACTTCGATTTTGCGCGTTTGGCAATTATGTGGACATGTGTCTTGTGATGCCCGCCTATGTATATATTCCAAATATATATACTTTATATATTTATATACAGTTGAACTTCTCCCTACTTCTTATACTAACATTTAAAGGGAGATTTTGCAAAGGGAAAGGGGCTTGAAGTTGTTTTGATCTTTGAGGTTTCGGAAAAAATATAAATTATGAGTTGTATAAAAATATGATTAAAGCATTTTTAAGAGAAACCCTTAAGGATTAAGACATTTTAAGTGTCTTGTGGGGTTTTTTGTAAGACCTTTTTAAAAAGTTTGTAACATATTCTATATATTCCCCTATATGAGCCCTTACAAATAGTTTTATTTAAGAATAAAATACTTTAATATTCTTAAATAAGAAAGTATTCCTAATAAAGTTGATACCTAGCCTAATAAACACAACTTCTTTTAAGTAGGAAGTGTTTATAACAACATTAAAGTCAATGACCTTACGCTATCCAGACAAATGAATATTAAACTTATTATCGTAGTTTTTATATAGATTGTTCTTTATTTATTTGATTTATTTCGTGGCTTCAATTTGTTCAATGTGCTTTTTATTTTCAAGATTCTAGTGTGACCGTAGTGTTTGTTTTACTTAACCCTAATTTTCTTAATGTCTTAATTTATCTCAAATTGACACAGCGGAATTGGAACATAAATGCGGAAATTCATATTTACATAATGCTACTTTTACAAGATGCTAAAAAGGCTACACTATGCAATAGTTAGTACTCAGTTGATGCTTACAAACATAATGTGCAAACAATTTATTGGATAATTAATATATCAAAAGTTTGTTCCAGTTTTGTAACAAGATAGCTTTCCATTTGTTCTTTTACCAGAAGTTATTGGATGCAAATTCTAGAAACGAGACAGGGTTTTGAAAAGTTCCTCTTCCCAGTTATGGATGTTAGACTGTATATTTTTTGGTGTGTGAATTTATACTGTGCGGGTGGCGGTGGGTGTGTTGTGTTGTGTGTGTGCTTGCAGAGGTGGCGACGACATCTCCGCTCCTCCACATAGCAGCACCGCCCCGCGCCCACCTTTGCTTTTTCGGTCATAGTTTTGTGCCACCAGAGAAACACGCCCAAAACCCAAAAAACAACAGCAACAACAACAGTCGGCGGTGGGGGGTTGAACCACCCCCTAAACCCCCAACCCCCACCCCCACTACCCACGCCGCTGAAGAGTTGCCTGCATAAAATATTTCTAGATACACATTTTTGTGTTAGGGCAGAAAAGCAAAAGAAGAAGCAGGAAAAAAAAAGAATGTTACCCAACACACACACAGACAGGCCAAGAGGGGTTGCTGACGGGGGGGACTGTGTTGCTATGTGGGTGTAACCCCCAGAGCAGCCCCAGACGCAAAGGCTGCGGCTGCTTCTCCTCAATTTTAAAGCCAACTTTAAAGGTTCGCGAACAAAGTTTTTAGGACAGCAGCCGACGCTACCGTCCGCGCTCCCTTTCCCGCCTTTCTCGATTTTCCCCGGGAAAACCGCACTAAGTGAAGTAACTTGTCGAATCTGTTCTTGCTCTCAGCCAGAGGGGGTTGTATTATGTGCATAGAAATATAGAACTGTAGAAACAACTTCTAGAGTTACATTCGCATTAATATAAACATATTTTCTTGTTTTTGTAATCCTTTTCACCCCTTGCATTGCATAGACTTATGCAGATTTCCATCATATGTCTGTAACCCCTTTAAATCCCTTGGGAATGGAATTATGTAAAAATTTGCTCTTAATAAGAAGCTTAGTACCAATAAGCATTTAATTGCTAAGACAAGAGTTTAGATTAATTCATTGTAATTACAGCTTAGAATTTGAATTTCGGAGTACTTTTTGCAGGCTTAAGTAGCTTAAATTATGCTTTAACTTAATAAACCTTAAATAAAGTACTTTGTATAAGTTATCTTCATATGAGTAACCAATAAAGATCTGTAACATTTGTAATTCGATTTGTTAGATTGTATTTTTCATATATAATCCTCATTACCATGAGTTTTACATTTTACTAGGGTTTTAAGGAGTTTTTTTAGTCAAAATTCTTATTATTTTACCTATTTAAGTATGTTTCGTTTGTAAGTAAATTTCTAGTTTAAATTAATGGACTTTTAGATCGATTTTTTTTATCTTTTTCACATTTAATGGTTCTTAATTTATAGTAATCATAGTTAGTCTTAATTTATATAGATGTATGTATATTTGAAGAGTCCCTAGATATAGTAATTTTCCCCATAATAACCGATATCTCTTAGTCCTTAAGCCTAACTAAAATAAATACACTTGTTCTTCTTCTTGTTGGCTTCTCCATGTGTCTCGCATTGCCTTTTCGGTGGTGGAAAATTTGTGGAAAAGTGCGTGGCAGTTGCAGGTGGGAAGGGTGCGTGGGCGGTGGTTAAAAAACAGGGCGGGGTTGTGGAAAACGACATCCAGACAGCAGCACATCTGCTTATGACAAGAAGCCAGCCAATTCCGGGAAGTTCACTCAACTTCCGGAACAGCAGGGATTTACTTGATTTCCAAAAATTATATAAACAAATTTCTGGTTTTCCTTTTAATTTTTAAGGGTTTTTGCAATAGACTTTTGTTGCCAAACTTTTCCTTTGTGGGCACATTTCGATTTCGATTCTTTCGACCTTCTCTTCGTTTTAAAACGCTTCTCTCATGGGTCTTTTTTCGACTATTTTGTGGTTCTTTAATTGCCTGATTAGCTGTCCCCCGACCGACTCTACACATACCTATATAGATACAGATACTATATATGCTTTATGTGCCATGTACAGGCCCAAAACGGCGGAATACACGAGAGTTTGGTGTGCACATACAAACAAACATTCCATGACCACCTCCGTGTCTCTTATATGTATGTATATAAGGCCCCTGCTCTCTCCCTCTCTTACTCTCTGTCTGCCTGTCGCCTTCTCTCTTCGATTCCACCTCTATATCTCCGATTCTTCTGCTCACATTCTCCTCCATCATCATCTTCTCCTTGCTTTTTTTTTCGAAATCTTCGGCTGCGCTTCGGAAATTATAATTTATGCACATCGATGTGTTCAGCATATATTTTGTTAATGGCCAATTTTTTTAGGAGAATTCAATAAAACAAACATTTGTTAAATATCTAGGAAGATTTTGCTATCATAAAAATGTTTAAATAAATCAGTAAGTAAAATGTAGACTAAATATTTCTTTAAAGGGAAGAGAAGATTTCTTGACCAACTATATTTGCATTTTGTAATAAAGATTATGTTATTTAGTTAGTATTTCAAGGTACAAGCTCTCTTAATTACCAAAATCTACCTTTTTTTAAATTATTAAACACTTAAAATACTATATATATATTTTTGCTTAGCCATAAACAAATTTTCTTGCATTTTTTCGCCTGCAGTTTATATTTTCTGCCATTTGGCAGCTGTGTCAGCTGCCTTTTCCCGCTCTGCTCCTCTCGGCCTCTCAATTTCATTTAGTTTGTGTTTTTTGTTGGCATTACTCTCTCATTTGAACATTTGCTTTTGGCCGCCTGAGGCAATTGACCGTTTAAATGACTTTTATGCAGCGCGCTGCCTCTTTTCGATTGTGTTTTTTCCGAAAACGTTTCTTTTGCTTGGCTGTGGGACTTAACTCTCGGAAAGCTAAAACCAAATTGGTTTCGTGATGCATAGATAATTGATTAAAGCATTTAGATTTTATTTTTTAAGTACCCGTAGATTTCCAAAACGAATCTTTTATTTGTCTTAAAGCCTAACTCTTATTGCTGGTGTTTATTTAATGGAAAATTCAGTTTTTCTGGTATTTAATTGTGGGCATTTTATCAAAATTTAACATTGTAAATGCTTTTAGCATTAAAGACGCCATTAAATGCCATAATTAAATACAATGACTGTGCGTTATAATTATTTTCCAAGTTGTTGTCTTTCAAATTACACATTTTCAAATTTTAGTTTGAAAGCCATTAAAAATATTCGCTTTTGTACAAACTTAAGATATGTGTACAAAAGTTGTACCTAACCAAGATCTAAGGGCTCATGTTTTATCAATCTATCAATCTCTATCCATCCATCCAATCTAATACATCTATCTATCTATCTATCTTTCTATCCATATATCTATCTATCTTTTCAATTATATATCTATCAACCTATCAATCTATTCATCTATCTACCTAAACTTTAATCTATATGTTGATTAGGTATTTACGCCTTCAAATGCAAATGCTAGGTACATATATAAACCTAAATCAAAGATATATGTACCTATGTATGTATAAAATCAATTGCGCAATAATTTGTTACTTAAAGTGTATAACTAAATACCCTCCAAGTAAACCCTTTCCATATAAAATTAGCCTAAGGACTTGCATCGATTTCCCTTACGCTTTTCTGCTGATTTTCATGGTCAGCTCTTGCTGACTAATTATTTTATTTAATATGCGAATATCAACGACTTTAATTGTTGGAAGAAAAGTTGCAAGCCAATTTGGTTGAAGAAAACAAAAAAAAAATAATAATAATACAAAAAAACAAAGGCAAAAAAAAGTGGCAAAGCTGCTTTTTTTTGTTGCTGTTTTCTTCTTTTGGTTTACCTTTTTTACCTGTTTATTTTCAAAGCGAGCCATCTCTCTCGCACGCACACCCCGGCTAGTACATATGCTTGTATGTATACATATTTACTATGTATGTATATATGACTATATAGAGAGAGAGAGAGGGAGAGAGCGCTCACACAAAGCCAACTGCAGAAAACACGCGCGCGAGCTCGTTACACGTCATTAAGTGCAAAAAAAGGAACAAGCGCATAAAAAAAAATCCAAGCAACAGCAGTAAAAAAAAAGAAGGAATTGTGCCGTACATAGACGTTAGACTAATACTAGTTCTAGTACTAGACACTAGTGGCCATAGTTGCAGTTGCAGCATCACTTAACTCTCGTTACCGTTAGGCGCTCGCTCTGTGCATCCAGCGCGATTTCTCTTTTTGTTTTTTTCGCCGAGTTCACAGACCTTGAAGCTTGCGTTTCTCTGGGAAAGAACGCAAATAAATAAATAAAAATCCATTATTTCTTAAAGGAATTTACCATAAACAACAACTTGGGAATTGTAGTCCTAGTAGTTAATCCATAAAACTCCAAGTAAATCTATATAATCTATTTTTGTGTAACAGGTTTCTAAGCCCAAACTGACAATTTCACAACTCTATGTAGATTAACCTTAGTTCTAGGCAAGTTCATATTCACTATATATAGAGAAAAAGAAGATAAGACTTGATTAGTAACTCAAATAATGAAATAAATAAAAATGTATAATTTATTTAAGGCTATAAAAGTACTTATCGTACATCTTCTTAAGAGGAAAACCTGTGAATCAGCCTTAACAACAGCCCCAAATTGAAAGTATTACGTACTCTCTCAGAGACCCCCAGACCCTAAATACATATGGCTTATATACTCGACTTGGGCATGTGTGTGCGGTTTGTGTGTTGTGCGAGAGTGTGTATTGTGTAAGTGTCGCCTGCTTATCAGCGCTAGAGAGCTAGAAAAAAAATGTTTTCTCTTTTTCCATTTTTTTTTTTTTGTGTTGTTTTTGCCGACATTTATTTTTATACATCGTGCATATGCACAGAGAAATGTACAATACTTGGAGGACTAAATGTCTTCACTGTGTACTATAACCAGTCAGGCCAAGCAGATCGCGGATCCAAAGGGTTCGAATTTGCCAAATATAATACTCTTTATCGAGGGGTTCTCGGGGAATTGCTTCAGGAAAGAGGGAGGGAGAAAGGTCTCCCCCTTATGCAGGAAGTGACGTGGCCCAGATGTAATTATGTATGCCGTGTTTGAGTAAATAATCAAACCGTTTTCGGTCGCTAAACTCAAAGGGGTTGATTGTTATGGTTTTGTCACAAGAAATATGAAAACAGATATTAAATTTGTATGGTACAAAGTTATAAGAAACTGTATAAATAATGGCTCTTATTATCATCTTATTTATATTATTATAACAATGTTCAAGTTGTCAATTTATTACACTTATATAAAATATATAAGGTGACACTGTATAGATTTATAGCTAGAGGTGTAGGTACTGGTATATACCCTATATACAGATAGATTTATAGATAGATTACATACCCCCTTATATACCCTTCAAAAAGCCATGTCATCGAGCATGCAGTTTGCAGGCGAAATGCGCGTGCTAAGATACAATTACACGCCAATAGGTGTACAAAGAAAAAATACCATTTGCATATTTACATGAGCTTCTATGTACATAAATACCATATATATTTATACCCTTGCAGAGGGTATAATAATTTTGTCATGATGTTTGCAACGCAGTGAAGGAGGCATCTCCGACCCCATAAAGTATATATATTCTTGATCAGCATCACCAGCTTAGTCGATCTAGCCATGTCCGTCTGTCTGTCCGTCTGTCCGTCTGTCGGTTTCTACGCGAACTAGTCTCTCAGTTTTTGAGCTATCGGGCTGAAATTTTCAGCATAGTCTTATTTCTTTAGCACGCAGTATATATGTCGGAACGGCCAAAATCGGACCACTATATCTTATAGCTGCCATAGAAATGATGGCGAAATTAATGTAAAAAAAAATTTTAACTTCTCTGTTTTTCAACGAATTTCTATAAATTTCGAGATTTAGTCGTTTTTTATAGTTCTAGAATTACGGTTTTAATTTCATTAAGAT